>JBBPUC010000559.1:0-15813 GCA_038094375.1 Tubosaeta aff. heterosetosa
GTGCTGTGCATGGCTATGCCCAGGGTAGAGGGTATTACTATATTAGTGACTCATCAGTAGATCTGGTCACAACATGTACATACAGTAAAGGTAGTATATAAAGGCCAAGGGCTTGCCTGGGTTTGCCCCAATCAAGTTCACTTGGAGTTTTCCTTCAACACTCCTTGTGATAATTTCCATCTCTTTCCCTGAGGCCATCCTTCAGCAGTCAAACCTTTACTGGTTGAAGTTGTTTCAATAGTAACCCAAACTATGACATCGAAAGCACTCAGTGAGGGCAGAAGTAGGATAACAAATGATTGGAGTGTGAACAATATTAGTTGGTGTGGCCATGACTGTTTGTCCATTGGGCAAATAGACAGTATAGAATCAGTTAAGAGCAAGGATAGTGGGGTCAAACTGTCTATAATATTTGGACAAGTCCAGTTCATTTAATGGGGATGGAGAGCCAGGAACTAGAGTAGGAGCAAGCGGAGGAGTAGAAATGTAAGAGGCTAGTGTTACAATTTCTTTCCTTGTTCTCTCTGTCATATCTTGACATGTTCTATCTCTTATCTTTTGTCACACTTTGATCTTATCTTTAGGCTGATTCCTTTGCATCATCTTGTCATCTTCCTCTTGTCATCAGCCTAACACTTATCCTTACCGGTCTGTACTCTTCTCTTTCAAGTTCCTCTTTGAGTACGTCCTATTCTCTTTTGTTCTATGTTTGATTCCTTGTATGGAATCCTTTGTTCTTTCTATGACTCATTTCCCATTTCATATGGACAGCTTTCTCCGCAGTTGTTTCTCTCATAACAACTTAGTATCCTCATGTTCCATAACATTCTATAATGTTCCATCAGTCTAATTCCACACTATATATACCTAGCTGTCATGTACTCTAGTTCCCCACTCTTGTTCTTCTGTATTCTTCGCAATACACCTCATTTTACTTGAGTCACTCCTTGCTTGAGACTTCATTGTCAAGCATCTCTTTGTCATCATCGAGTTCCCTCTTGTCGACTTCTTGAACCTCTGCATCGTTGTTGAGCAACCCTCGTCAACTCCTTGTGTATATCTTCAAGTCTCTCCTTGTTGACCTCTTTGTCTCTCAGTGTTGTTTATGAGCTACTCCTTGTAAACTCCTTGTCACTCTAGTTGACTTCTTCGGGACGTTGTTGTACCTCTTTGTGAGTGTCCTCTCTGATCTAGGTTCATGTCATCCGCTCTGCTCAAGTGGTATGACTTGCGTAACAAAAGAACAAGAGTCTCCTTTGTCCCTCCTATCCAGAAGCAAGACAACCCCTCATAGCCACATCTAGACAAAACTTCTGGAGCTTTCGTGCTCCCTTTTCTAAACACTCTGACATCAAGATCAACGAGCCTGAACAGCCATTGTGCCCAGCATCACCTAAACCACAACCGGTTGTGCTGGTAGTCTACAGAACACCTAGTACTTGCTGAGTCACAGGAACCTCTCAAGTTCCTCTTTCACCCCAAGTATCTCTCAGACAACAACCTCTACCTGAGGTAGCTTCTAGTGTACCCACTCTGGTACAAACCCTAGTCCTACCTTATTCTAGTACTCCCTTGGTTGCACCTCTAGCAACACCTCCAGTAGTCCCCTTGGTTGCACCCATCGCAACACACCCAGTCAATCCTTACGTAGGGTTTCCACTCACCACTGTCACCCCTAGTAACCCTTTGCCCAGAGTACCCACACCATCTCCAAGAACTCCTACACTACCGTCTACTATGTCCACCACTAAGTCCGAGCTTAAAGCCACCCTCCTGGCTGACTTCTCTGGTGAACCTGTCAACACTACACAATGGATGAAGGCTATAAAGGCTTACTTCTCCATCAACTCCTTGCTATACTCCACCAATGAGGAAAAAATCATGACCGCTCTGAACAAGATGAGTAAGGGCTGAGGCATCTCGTTCTCTGAGATGTGGTATGATAGGATGGTTGACTCCACCATCGCCTCCTCCAAGAAAACCTTTGACAAGTTCTGTGAGAACTTCAAGTCCATGTTTTTTCCCTTCGACATGAAAGCAACCATCTGCCTTGAGCTTTCTAAGCTCACCCAGAAATCTTTTAAGATACCTTCTAGTGAAACTACAACGGTTTCCAAAAGTACATCACTAACTTCCAAAACCTGGCTACCCGCACAGGTATCAAAGACGAGACTACACTCATCGACCAGTTCTCTCTTGGACTGGACCAACAGATCACCACCATGATGCTTTCCATGGCCGCCATCCCCACCACCATCAATGACTGGATCGCCAAAGCCAAGACATTCCACACTCAGAAGGCTCACATCAACACTTTCAAGAAGAGAACCTGCACCTCTTCTTCCTTCAGTCACCAACAAGGACATGATCCCAATGCCATGGATGTCAATGCTGTTTGCATCTCAAAACTTACTCTCTTGGAATGAGCCAAATGCATCCACGAAGGTCGCTGCTTCTGTTGCAGGAAGACCGGCCATAACTCCCAGAGCCACAAGACGTTCTCAGAAAATAAACCTCACACCCAGAACATTCGCACCACTATCACTACTTCATCCTCCACCTCCAGTTCCTCCCAAGGAACTTATCGCCAAATCACCTTCTGCTTTAGACACCTTTTGACAAAATGGTAGTGTGTGATTAGGACACAGATCCTAATACACTAGCTAATCAGTTATCTAATCGGTCAATACTTAGATTGATTAGTTGATCACACATGTGATCATGGTCTAGGTCATACGCAGCCTTGTATAAACACTCATCTAGACTCATGACTGATAATGACATCATATCTTATCTATGATGTCATAGTGACTGTGCTTGAGTCATACTGACTCACACTGATTAGGTATGACTCACAGGGCTGTACACACAGCCCATTAGCTATGCATAGCACAGGTATAGCATAGGTATACACAGGCATGCATTGCCTTAAGGGCTATGCGCACTGCCTAACTGCTATGTCACTCTATCTATGGTTATCTGACATAGCCACTATCTTTACATATAAATAGATCAATTAGATAGGGCCATCAGTAGAATAGTGTATAGCACATAACGTACAGATTATCCTCCTGTACCTTGATTAGATCACAGATCAATCAAGTCCCCTTTCCTGCTCTTGACTATATAGCTTAGCCCTCATCGTTCAACTCCATCAACCCAGACTACATTCTGACACTCCGGACTATAGTCCAATACCTTACTGAGCTTCACTCTCTCAAGTCAAGTGAGTCTCACACTTGACAAATCCCTTTGCTATCACTGTGCACCCAGCAGAACATAGCCACTAGCATAACCTATCCCATTACCTTTGTCAACTCTCTTCAAACCCAAGGAAGAGACAAGGGAGAAATCTTTCAAACCTTGAAAATGTGCTTTGAATCCAAGAAAGAGGAAGACATAGCACACCTAGACACTTTGGATTTTTAACAGGGGAGTCTGCTTCAACGTCTCTCTCCCCCATTGTACTTAATGTTTTGTCAAATAAACAAGCCTTCCATCTTCCCATTTGTTTACAAACTTCCTCGAAAACTGTTGATGCAGTTGCTCTCATTGACAGTGGAGCAACCAGTAATTTCATTGATGCTAGCCTCATACCTCACCTTTGTGATGGCATTTGCCCCCTTGTCCAACTGCTCAATGCCTACAATGTGGATGGACCTCCCAATAGCAAGGGAACTATCAAATACAAGATTAAAACTCACACTCAGATCTCTTTGCTCTCAGACAACCACGACCTTATAGTAACCTCACTCGGTAAACGTCAAATAATTCTGGGAATGCCTTGGCTAAAAAAGTGGAACCCATCTATTGACTGGACTGCCAAAACATTGACTATTCTTCCTTCTCCTTGGGATGTTGTTGTACCTCTTTGTGAGTGTCCTCCCCAAGGCAAAGAAGAAGACATTAACAAGATGACTCTCTCCATGCAACTTGCTCAACAGAAAAAACCCAAGGAACAGGAACTCCCAGAATAGTGCAAAAACTTCACTGACGTATTCTCTGAGAAAACTTTCAATGAACTTCCCCCTTATTGTCCTTATGATCACACCATCGAACTCAAACCATCCTTCATCTCCAAAATTGCTAAGGTATACCCACTCAACCCTACTGAAAAGGAAGCCTGCAAAGCTTTCATTGAGAAATATCTCAAAACCAGTTGTATCATCCCATCCAAATCACCACAAGCCTCTCTGTTCTTCTTTGTTCCTAAGAAGAATGGATCTCTACGACCTTGCCAAGACTACCAGTACCTCAACAAACACACTATTTGCAATGCTTATCCACTTCCTCTCGTCTCTGACCTCATCGATAACATGAAGAACTCTACCATCTTCACCAAGTTTGATGTCTGATGGGGATATAACAACATTTGCATATGAGAAGAAGACCAATGGAAAGCCACTTTCATCACTCCACTTGGCCTTTTCAAACCTACTGTCATGTTCTTCAGATTCAACAATGCTCTGCCCACATTCCAAGTTTTCATGAACCACATCTTCTCTAACATGATTGTGGAATGCTGGTTGAAGATTTACATAGATGACCTTGGCATTCACACTCAGGACAACTTAGAACTTCACCATGAATAGACCAAATGAGTACTCCTTCGACTTTGAGAACATGGCTTGTCTCTTAAACTCTCTAAATGTTTATTTGACACACCTTGCATGGAATACCTTGGTATGATCATTGGACAAGGACAACTCGAAATGGACCCTGTAAAACTCTTGGTGATAAAAGATTGGAAACCACCCACCTCAGTCAAAGTGTTTACAGTTTCCTTGGTTTCACAAACTTTTATTGGAAGTTCATCCCCAACTTCTCTAATATTGTTGCACCACTGGTCCTCCTCACTTGTAAAAATGAACCTTGGCTTTAGACATCTCTACAAGAGACCACCTTTCAATCATTGAAAACTTTGTTTACCTCTGTATCTGTACTTGCTCTCCCTAATACTTTGAAACCCTTCACTCTCATGATGAATACATCTCTCCTCACAGCTGGAGCTATACTCCTCCAGGCTGACACTAATGGTGACCTCCATCCTTGTGCATACTTTTCTAAGATGTTTAGCTCCGCTGAATGTAACTACAACATCTACGACAGAGAACTCCTTGTTGTCATTCTTGCTCTACAAGAATGGCATCATTATTTACTTGGAACTTTGCACTTGGTCTCTATCATCACAGATCACAAGAACCTCTTATACCTTAAGGATCCTCAGAAACTATCCCACCGACAAGCTCATTGGCCACTAACTCTCCTTGACTACAACATCCTTTGGAAGGTTACACCAGATACCCAGATGGGCCCAGCTGATGCTCTCTCTTGCAAAGACCTTATCAATACCTCCTCCAACAATGCTGATGCCGCTATCCTCCCTGATCCTGCCATCATCAATGCCCTCAATACTTTGCTCATGAACCACATTCGCTCCTCGTCCTCCTCTGATCCCCTTGTACTCAAAGCTCTAGAAGTGATCCATGATGGATCCCCTCTGTTCCCTCATTCCACTATACAAGACTGGACCTTTGACAATGGTCATCTTTTCTACAAGGGTTGTCTCTATGTTCCTCCATCCTCTTGCTCATCTTTGCTTCACAGCATTCACTCATCTCCATCCTCTGGTCACACTGGACAATTTCGTACAAAAGCTCTTGTTGAATGGGACTTTTAGTGGCCTAATCTAGGTACTTTGTTCAAAACTTTGTCTCTGGTTGCACTGTATGCCAACAATCCAAAGTCAACACACACTCCACTGTCCCTCCTCTTACTCCTATCACCTCTTCGTCAAGCTTACCATTCAAACAACTCTCCATCAACCTTATCACTGACCTCTCTCTATCCTCTGGTTATGATTCTCTTATGGTCGTGGTTGACTATGGGCTTATAAAGGGGGTAATTCTTTGTCCCTGTTCAAAAACCATTGATGCTGCAGAAGTGGCTAAACTATTCTTTGAAAATGTGTTCAAAAGGTTCAGACGTCACGATTCCATCATTTCTGATTGTGGTCCACATTTTGCCTCTGCGTTCTCTTGAGAACTCGCTCATCTTCTACAGTATGATGTTCAACTATCCACCATGTATCACCCACAATCAGATGGTCAAACCGAACAAACCAATCAAGAGGTTGAAATTTATCTTCAGATCTTTTGCTCAAACAATCCAAACTCCTAGGCCGAACTCCTTATCACTGTCAAATTCCACCACAACTCTGTCCCACACAGCTCCACTAAGACATCTCCATTCTCCTTGATCCTTGGATATGAATCACACTCCTTCTCTGTCATTGAAAAAACCTTTATCACCACACTCTTAAACCGACTTTCCTCTTTAGAAAAGGCACACCAAGAAGCTCTTGCTGTGTATGACTCTGCTTGCCTAGCAATGATGCACCACTCCACACACAGTTTCTCCCCTTGGAAAGTCAGTGATAAGGTATGGCTTGAGGCCACTAACCTCCATATCCCCTATCCCTCTCACAAACTCGCTCCTAAACAACATGGCCCCTTCGAGATCTCCCAAGTACTTTCCCCTCTGGTCTATCACCTTCATCTCTCTACCTTGTGGAAGATTTATGACATATTCCACACCTCACTTCTAACTCCGTTCAAACAGACCAATATACACAGTCTATTATTCACTAATCCATCACCTGACATGATTGATGATGATGAAGAATATGAAGTAGAGGCTATTCTCTCCCACAAGGGCTCTCCTGGCTGTTATCGGTATTTGACTGCATGGAAAGGCTATGCCTCATCTGAAAATACTTGGGAACCTGAATCAAATCTCTGACACTCCGCCACCATCCTTTCTGCTTATAAAAAAACACACCATCTTCACTACTCCCTAGTTTCAGGACACTGTTGTACCTCTTCGTGAGTGTCCTCCCTGAAACTACCCTTACCCTTTCTATGAATGATCTCTTTAAACTTCTTTATTCCTTCTTCATTGGTCTTATCTCTTGTGTTTGTGCTTTTATCTTTACTCTTCTCATAGCTATGTTTTTCACTTTATTCTAGATCTACTAACAACCAACTCCCACTTGATTTTTGTGTTGTCATAGCCATTCCTCTTCAAAACCCTGGTCCTAATGCTTCTTCTTCTACTTCACACAATGATGAAAACTATCCTCTTGTTCATTCCATTACTTTAGTTCCTGCTACTTCTTCTCTTCACCCTCATAACTCTACCTCCAAGTACAATTGAGCTCTCCTTTGTCTTGCTTGGAACAACTTCCTGAACTCCTCAATCAATGCACACCTCGATATGTTTTCACCC
Source organism: Tubosaeta aff. heterosetosa (assembly GCA_038094375.1). Taxonomy (NCBI): domain Eukaryota; kingdom Fungi; phylum Basidiomycota; class Agaricomycetes; order Boletales; family Boletaceae; genus Tubosaeta; species Tubosaeta aff. heterosetosa. Next base: position 7,288 of record JBBPUC010000559.1, read on the forward strand.
ATCTCTGCAATATATCAACTCATTCAATGAGTATCCTCTCTAGAACCTAGACTATTAGATGAACTCTTAGAACCTCTCCTTGTCGTTGCATACTAACTGGAAATGGGTGAACTCTTCACAGACATCAAGCACTACTTCAGAGACCTCGAGCACACCCCTAGCCAAATTATACCATCTCCTCTGTCTAGTCTGCTCTCTTCTTTCTCTCAAAGAAGCAACACTTCCCATTCTTCTTGTTCTTCTTGTCGTGTCTCTCATTGTAATCATCATCCCCATCACTCTCCTCCTCATTGACACACTCTATCTCCAGATTTTGGAGCAGAACCTGAATGGGACAACTATGCCTATAGCAATATCACTGGCTCACCTCCCAGGGATTACTATTAATCATCTTTGACCCGGTAGCTCAAAGGTACGAAGGGGGTAATGTTACAATTTCTTTCCTTGTTCTCTCTGTCATATTTATGACATGTTCTATCTCTTATCTTTTGTCACACTTTGATCTTATCTTTAGGCTGATTCCTTTACATCATCTTGTCATCTTCCTCTTGTCATCGGCCTAACACTTATCCTTACCAGTCTGTACTCTTCTCTTTCAAGTTCCCCTTTGAGTATGTCCTATTCTCTTTTGTTCTATATTTGATTCCTTGTATGGAATCCTTTGTTCTTTCTATGACTTGTTTCCCATTTCATATGGACAGCTTTCTCCATAGTCATTTCTCTCACAATGGCTTAGTATCCCCATGTTCTATAACATTCTATAGTGTTCCATCAGTCCAATTCCACACTATATATATCTAGCTGTCATGTACTCTAGTTCTCCACTCTTGTTCTTCTGTATTCTTCACAATACACCTCATTTCACTTGAGTTGCTCCTTGCTTGAGACTTTGTCGTCAAGCATCTCTTTGTCGTCATCGAGTTCCCTCTCGTCAACTCCTTGTGTATGTTTTCAAGTCTCTCCTTGTTGACCTCTTCGTCTCTCAGTGTTGTTTACGAGCTACTCCTTGTAAACTTCTTGTCACTCTAGTTGCCTTCTTCAGGACATTGTTGTATCTCTTTGTGAGTGTCCTCTCCGATCTAGGTTTGTGTTGTCCACTCTGCTCAAGTGGTACTACTTGTGTAACAGCCAGTGGGATAGCTGTGAGAGGCAGTATAGGGTAGATGTTGACAGGCACCGGTAGTGGAGGAGAGTTTTCAGAAGGGGGTTCGCTAGATTCGTGTAGAGAAGAGGAAGAAGAGAATCAGCTAAGAGAACTGGCTGTATCATAATATTGGTCGCAATCAAGAGAAGAGAGGGAGAGATAAATTCTATGAAAAATAGGGCAGATGATCCCATAGAGGATATCATAAACAAAAGTATGGAAACCATGGAGATGAAGCAAGGTGAGAATTCTTTCAGGTAATGAGTTTATGAGTAATCAAAGAGGTACTCTGAATTTGGGTGGTAGATCATTCAGAGCGGCACGAAAGTGAAACAATTGGAGGGTAGAAACATTATGGAATAAGTGTATTAGTTCTTGAGAAATCTGGTCTTCCTGGTAGACCAGCTGATCCTCAATAGATTGTAGTGCAACAGAGTTGACAAGAATGTTGGTGTAGACAGTCTGTGCTGTGGAGATGGGTAGAAGAGTGGCTTGAACTTGAGCAGTTCCTTGATGGTGGGAAGAATTAGAGGATCCGAAAGACAAAGAGATTTCCATTGGGTTAAGTAGTGGTGGGAATTGACATAGGGTGATAGTAGAGCCAGAACAGGGTGAAAAATATAGCTACTAGGAGAGAGAAGATGAATGTGCAAGCGCAAGGAATGAGTCTAGTGAAGAAAGGTTGATAGGTGATGTAGAAACTGTTCATAGACAAAAGGGGGATTAGTTTCAGGGAGGACGCTCACATAGAGGTGCAACAACATCCTAAAACTATTGAGCAGCGGAGGTGGTGTGCTTTCTTATAAGCAGAAAGGATGGTGGCAGAGTGTTGGAGATTTGATTCGGGTTCTCAAGTATTTTCCAAAGAGACATAGTCTTTCCATTTGATTAGGTACTGGTATTGGCCAGGGGATCCCTTGTGAGAGAGGATAGTCTTGACTTCATATTCTTCTTCATCATCAATCATGTCAGATGGTGGGTTGGTGAATGATGGGCTATGTGCATTAGTTTGTCTAAATGGAGTTAGGAGGGAAACATGAAATGTGTTATGGATTTTCCAAGAGTTAGGAAGATGAAGATGGTACACCAGAGGGAAGAGTACTTGGGAGATTTCAAAAGGACCATATCATTTGGGAGCAAGTTTTCGAGAGGGATAAGAAATTCAGAGGTTAGTGGCTTCAAGCCATACCTTATCACCAACTTTCCAAGGGGTGAAACTGTGGGTTGAGTGGCACATCATTGCTAAATGAGCAGACTTGTACACAGCAAGAGCTTCTGATTGTGCCTTATCAAGAGATGAAAGTTGGTCCAAGAGTGTAGGAATGAATGTTTTTCTGATGGTGGGAAAAGATTGTGGTTCATAGCCAAGAATCAAGGAGAAAGGCAATGTTTTGGTGGAGCTGTGTGGGACGGAGTTGTGATGGAATTCAGTGGTAACAAGGAGTTCATCCCAGGAGTTTGGATTGTTAGAGTAAAAGATCTGAAGATAGGTTTTGACCTCTTGATTGGTTCATTCAGTTTGACCATCTGATTATGGGTGATACATTGTAAAGTAGATGTTAAGGGTGGGGTGCAAGATAGACTTGTCCCAAGGGGTTCGTAGATAGGTTCTGCAATGTGAAGGGGTAGCTCAACGACACCAGTACAAGGAGAGATCAATCCAATGTAAAACTGGACTGAAATGAATAGAGACGATGAATCCGGTCTTAACGAAACCGGATAGACAATGATAGATGATGAGGACAACGATGAGATCGAAGATAAAACAAATCTGTGAGTAAGAGAGAGATGTATTTGCAATCACAAGGTACAAAGCTTTATAGTCTGAGTATTTCCCAGGACTGTCAAAGTATGTCAAAGTAGAATGATCTGAAACAGGAACACCTTTCTGCATCATCAATAACCAAGACGATCAAACCAAGTCAAAACAGAGGAAGATAAATATGACAGATAGACGAAACATAAGAAAATAAGAAATAAATCATGAATGAGATGTCCGATCCAGATACTTCATCAGACTGTACAGACTCTCTGAACACCAACAATCTGAACCAGACTTGACCTGGATTAACATGGATAGACATGGGACATGAAGAAAAGTCTTGAGCAATGAATGACAATACCTAGAATACCTGTAAAATGTCTCCTATAAACATAGAGAGCCTTAGGCTCCTACAATGTGGTGGACAATTGAACATCATAATGTAGAAGATGAGAGAAGGAAGAGGTGAATTGTAGACCACAATTAGAGATGATGGAGTTGTGGAGTCCAAACCTTTTGAACACATTTTCAAAGAATAATTTAGTGACTCTAGCAGCATTAATGGTTTTGGAACAGGGACAGAGAATTACCCCCTTCATAAGTCTGTGGTCAACCATAACCATAAAAGAATCATAGCCTGAAGATAGTGGGAGGTCGGTGATGAGGTTGACAAAGAGTTGTTTGAAAGGTAGGCTCGACAAAGAGACAATAGGGGTGAGAGGAGGGACAGTAGGGTATGTGTTGACTTTGGATTGTTGGCATATAGCACAACCAGAGACAAAGTTTTGAATGAAAGTGCCTAGACCAGGCCACTAAAAGTCACGTTCAACAAGAGTTTTAGTGTGGAATTGTCCAGCGTGACTGGATGATGGAGACAAGTGAATACTGTGGAGTAAAGACAAGCAGGACAATGGAGGAACATAAAGACAACCTTTGTAGAAAAGATGGCCATTGTCAAAGGTCTAGTCTTGTGTGGCAGAACGAGGGAATAAAGTGGATCCATCATAGATAGCTTCTAGAGCTTTGAGTATAAGGGGATCGGAGGAAGACGAAGAGTGAATGTGGTTCATGAGTGAAGTATCAAGGGCATTGATGATGGCAGGATCAGGGAGGATGGCAGCATCAGTGTTGTCGGAGGAGGTATCGACAAGGTCTTTGCAAGAGAGTGTGTCAGCTGGACCCATCTGGGTACCTGGTATAACCTTTCAAAGGATGTTGTAGTCAAGGAGGGTCAGTGACCAACAAGCTTGACAATGAGATAGTTTCTGAGGATCCTTGAGATAAGAAAGGTTCTTGTAATCTATGATGATAGAGACTGGGTGCGAAGTTCCAAGTAGATAATGGCACCATTCTTGTAGAGCAAGAATGACAGCCAGGAGTTCTCTGTTGTAGATGTCATAGTTACATTTGGCAGAGCTGAACATCTTAGAGAAGTATACACAAGGATGGAGGTCACCATTGACATCAGCTTGGAGGAGTACAGCTCCTGTGGTGAGAAGGGATGTGTCCATCATGAAAGTGAATGGTTTTAAGGTATCAGGGAGAGCTAATACAGGTGCAGAGGTGAACAAGGTTTTCAGTGATTGAAAAGTGGTCTCTTGCAGAGATGTCCAGAGCTAAGGTTCATTTTTACAAGTGAGAAGAACAAGGGACGCAATGATGTTGGAGAAGTTAGGGACAAACTTCTGATAAAAGTTTGTGAAACCAAGGAAACTGCAGATGCCTTTGACTGAGATGGATGATTTCCAGTCTTTTATTACTGAGAGTTTCACAGGGTCCATTTTGAGTTGTCCTTGTCCAATGATCATGCTGAGGTATTCCATACAAGGTGTATCAAATGAGCACTTGGAGAGTTTGAGAGATAAACCATGTTCTTGAAGGTGGAGAAGTACTCATTTGGTCCATTTGTGGTAGAGTTCAAGGTCATCCTGAGTGTGAATGCCAAGGTCGTCCATGTAGATTTTTAACCATTGTTCTGTAATCATACCAGCAAAGATGTGATTCATAAATGTTTGGAATGTGGGTGGAGCATTGTTGAAGCCGAAGAACATGACAGTGGGTTCAAAAAGGCCAAGCAGTGTGATAAAAGTAGCTTTCCATTGGTCTTCTTCTCATATACAAATGTTGTTGTATCCCCATTGAATGTCAAACTTGGTAAAGATGGTTGAGTCTTTCATGTCGTCGATGAGGTCAGAGATGAGAGGGAGTGGATAAGCATTGTGGATAGTGTGTTCATTGAGGTACTGGTAGTCTTGGCAAGAGTGTAGAGATCCATCTTTCTTAGGAACAAAGAAGAACAGAGAGGCTTGAGGAGATTTGGATGGGATGATACAACTAGTTTTGAGATGTTCCTCAATGAAAGTTTTTCAGGCTTCCTTTTTGACAGGGTTGAGTGGGTATACCTTAGCAATTTTGGGGATGAAGGATGGTTTGAGTTCAATAGCATGATTATAAGAATGATGAGGGGAAAGTTCATTAAAAGTCTTTTCAGAGAATACATTGGCAAAGTCTTTACACCATTCTGGAAGTTCCTATTCCTTGGGTTTTTCCTGTTGAGCAAGTTGTGTGGAGAGGGTCATCTTATTGATGTCTTCCTCTTTGCCCCAAGGAGGACACTCACAAAGAGGTACAACAACATCCTAAGGAGAAGGAAGAATAGTCAATGTTTTGACAGTCCAGTCAATCAATAGGTTCCACTTTTTCAACCAGGGCATTCCCAGAATGATTTGTTGTTTACCAAGTGAGGTTATCATGAGGTTGAGGTTGTCAGAGAGCAAGGAAATATGAGCATGGGTTTTGATCTTGTATTTGATGGTTTTCTTGCTATTAGGAGATCCATCTACATTGTAGGCATTAAGAGGTTAGGCCAGGGGGTGAATGCCATCATGAAGGCGAGGTGCAAGGCTGGTATCAATGAAGTTTCCAATTGCTCCACTGTTGATAAGAGCAACTGTGTCAACAGTTTTCAAAGAGGTTTGCAAACGAATGGGAAGACAAAAGGCTTGTTTATTTGACAAAACTTTAAGTATAATGGGGGAGAGAGACATCAAAGCAGACTCCTCTGTTAAAAATCCAAAGTGTCTAGATATGCTACTTCTTCCTCTTTCTTGAGTTCAAAGTACATTTTCAAGGTTTGAAGGATTTCTCCTTTGTCTCTTCCTTTAGTGCAAAAAGAGTTGACAAAGGTGTCTAGAATAGAGGACAGTTTGGTGGTGGGTTCCTTAGAGGTAATAGGAGGAGCAGAAAACAAAGAGATGGTAGTGGTGGTAGTGCAGATGTTCTAAGTGTCAGGCTTGTTCTCAGAGAACATCTTGTAATTCTGAGAGTTATGACCGGTCTTCCTACAATAGAAGCAGCGACCTTCATGGATGCATTTAGCTCATTTCAAGGGAGTAAGTTTTGAAACATGGACTGCATCAACATCCATAGCATTAGGGTCACATCCTTGTTGGTGACCAAAGGAAGAAGGAGTGTGAGTTCCCTTCTTGAGAGTGTTAATACAAGCTTTCTGGATATGGAACGTCTTGGCTTTGGTGATCCAGTTATTAATAGTGGTGGGGATAGCAGCCATGGAGAGGATCATGGTGGTGATCCATTGATCCAATCCAAGAGAGAACTGGTTGATGAGTGTTGTCTCATCTTTGATACCTGCATGGGTAGCCAGGTTCTGGAAGTCAGTGATGTATTTTTGAAAACCATTGTCAGTTTCACCAGTAGAAGTTTTGAAGGATTTCTGGGTGAGCTTGGAGAGCTCAAGGCAGGGTGTTGCTTTTATGTTGAAGGGGAAGAATGTGGACTCAAAGTTCTCACAGAACTTGTTGAAGGTTTTCTCAGAGGAGACAATGATAGAGTCAGCCATTCTATTATACCACATCTCGGAGAATAAGATGCCTTAGCCTTTACTTATCTTGTTTAGGGCGGTCATGATCTTTTCCTCATTGGTAGAGTATAATGAGGAGTTGATAGAGAAGTAAGCCTTTATGGCCTTCATCTATCATATAGTATCAGAGGGTTCACCAGAGAAGTCAGCCAGGAGAGCAGCTTTAAGTTCAGACTTAATGGTGGACATAGTGGGCAATGGTGTGGGAGTTCTTGAAGGTGGTGTGGGTATTCTGGGCAAAGGGTTACTAGAGGTGACAGTGGCAAGTGGAAATCCTGTGTAGAGGTTGACTGGATGTGTTGTGACAGGTGCAACCAAGGGGACTACTGGAGGTGTTGCTAGAGGTGCAACCAAGGGAGTGCTGAGACAAGGTGGGATTAGGGTTTGTACTGGAGTGGGTACACTGGGAGTTACCTTAGGTAGAGGTCGTCATTGGAGAGATACTTGAGGTGAAGGAGGAGCTTGAGAGGTTCCTACAACTCAGCAAGTACTAGGTGTTCTGTGGACTATGGGTTCAGCAGAGGATGCTGCACACAATGGCTGTTCAGACTTGTCAATCTCAATGTCAGAGTGTTCAGGAGAGAGAGTACGAAAGCCCCAATAAGATTGTCTAGACGTGGCTATGAGGGGTTGTCCTGCTCCTAGATAGAAGGGACAAAGGAGACTCTTGTTCTTTTGTTACACAAGTCATACCACTTGAGCAGAGTGGACAATACAAACCTTGATCGGAGAGGACACTCACAAAGAGGTACGACAATGTCCTGAAGGAGGTGACTAGAGTGGTAAGGAGTTTATGAGGAGTAGCTCATAAACAACACAGAGGGACCAAGAGGTCGATGAGGAGAGACTCAAAGACAAACACAGAAAGTTGACAAAGGTTGCTCGACAACAACACAGAGGTTCAAGAAGTTGACAAGAGAGAACTCAACAATAACAAAGAGGTGCTTGGCAACAAAGTCTCAAGTGAAGAGCGACTCAAGTGAAACAAGGTGTATTGCGAAGAATACAGAAGAACAAGAGTGAAGAATAATGTACATGGCAGTCTAGTATTTATAGTGTGGAATTGAAAGAGATAGAACACTATAGAACACTATAGATAAATGGGACTAGTGATGCTGTGGCCTGGCCCAGCCCAAAAGCCCTGGCTTGGGCTTGGCTTTAGGGGCTAGTGGCTTTGCAAAGTCATGGGCCGGGCTCTAAGCCCTTAAAGCCCTGAACCATAGCTTGGCCCAGCTTCAAAGCCTAAGCTTGGACTCAAGCTGTGGCTTAGTATTAGTCTGATGTAGTACCTACTACTCATTGGTATCAAGAATACTACTTGCCTCCTACTCGTCCTCGGTCTCTCCATCATCATCACCAGATTCGTGCTTGCCCAGCACTTTAGTAGCAAGTGAGGGATCCTCTTGAACCAGGATAATTGACCATGTGTTACACTTCAAGAATTGAAGTGCTTCCACAATGTTGGCCTTGAGACAGTTGCGGTGCTTAGTGATGGTTATTGAAACAACTTCAACCAGCAAAGGTTTGACTGCTGAAGGATGGCCTCAAAGCCTCAAAGAGATGAAAATAATCACAAGGAGTGTTGAAGGAAAACTCCAAGTGAACTTGACTGGAGCAAACCCAGGCAAGCCCTTGGCCTTTATATACTACCTCTACTGTATGTACATGTTGCGACCAGATCTACTGATGAGTCACTAATATAGTAATACCCTCTACCCTGGGCATAGCCATACACAGCAT
>JBBPUC010000560.1:0-15779 GCA_038094375.1 Tubosaeta aff. heterosetosa
TACAGATAGCCGGAGTGGTGCGGAGTCTGGTTACATAATCTAATCTAAACTAAACGAGGTAATGTCACGCGCTCCGAAAGTCAGGTGATGCGAATCTGAGGAGATCGCACCGGAGTTGGTCTGGAGTTGACCGGAGTTGACTGGAGTTGGAACGGTATATGACAGGAGTGGAACATAGACAACACGAAACTCCGTGCAGTTCTAAAAGGGGCCGCACGTCTCGCCCCAGCATCAGCAAAGAGACCCAAGAGGCAACCCTTCGACAGGGACATCCTCCAGGCCTTCGCCGACCATATAGACCTGACCACCCCTCGGGATGCTGCCATCTTCGCCTGCATCACCGTGACCTTCTACTCAGTTTCTCGCCTTGGTGAGTTCACTGTCCCCGCCATCACAAAATTCAACCCAAGTGTCCACATCACACCGCAGCACGTTTCCCACCACTCAGACAGCAACAACTGCGAGGTAGTCGCCTTTCACCTCCCCAAGACCAAATGCTCCATAAGTGGTGAGGACACCCAGTGTGCGCCCATCAACCACCCCACAAACCCGGTTGCATGGTTAGAGAACCACCTGCATGTCAACAAACCAGGCCCCTCTAACCACCTCTTCGCATGGCGACACCCCAAAGGGCTGCGCCCCCTCTCCAAAGCGGAAGTCACCTCCCGCATCCGGAAGATCATAAAGGACCTCGGGCTTGCAGAGATCAAGGGCCACAGCCTTCACATTGGTGGTACGCTCCACTACCTCCTGCAAGGAACCCCATTCGAGGTAGTCAAGACCATGGGAGGTGGGCCGGCAATTCATTCACCCTCTACTTGAGGCACCACGCCCTCATCATGGCCCCATACCTCCATGCTCGTCCAGACACTGCAGATCACCTCTCCCACATCGTTCTTCCACCGGTCCGCTGAGGTGAGCCTCCCTCCTTCAACCCAGGGTGAGCCACGCTTCATGCGTCGTCAGGCTTCTCCCATCCGGGTATGCAGCTCGCACCCCCCCGGGTCTGCACCTCGGGCTGAAAAGCCCTCCAGGCTTTTGCCCGCATGTTCACACTTTGTCGTCCCTCCTTTCTTAGTCCCTAGTAGTCTCACTCTGTTCCTAGTAGTAGCATCGCTGCTATTCACCCTTTCCCTCTCGTCCACCAGAGCGATCGATATTCACGGATGTTAGTCTAGGCTGGTCAAGTGACCTTCCTAGAGTTTAGTCCGTGCATGAGTCAGCGAAGTGGCGCAGCATCCTTTCTTCTCGCCAACTCGCAACAGCGCAGGCAATCCTCGCAAGAGTCAGCTTTGAGTCTCGCTACTCTCCTTTTCGCCCCACCCTCCACTCCCTCTCTCAGGTACAACTCTCTGGGAGAACACCCCGTCCTCCCCTGTCCGTTGTGTAGCACTCGTTCCTTCTCATGCTGCGACCTGCTCGGCGCCCATCCCGCCCTCGCAGCTCGCACCCCCCGGGTCTGCACCTCGGGCCGAAAAGCCCTCCAGGCTTTTGTCCGCGCGTTCACACTTTGTCGTCCCTCCTTCCTTAGTCCCTAGTAGTCTCACTCTGTTCCTAGTAGTAGCATCGCTGCTATTCACCCTTTCCCTCTCATCCACCAGAGTGATTGATATTCATGGACTGGTATTTATAGTGTGGATGTTACAATTTCTTTCCTCATTCTCTCTATCATGTCTACAACACGTTTTATCTCTTATCTTTTGCCACACATTAATCTTATCTTTAGGCCGATTCCTTCGCATCATCTCGTCATCTTCTCTTCGTCATCAGCCTAACGTTTACCCTTACCGGTCCGTACTCTTCTCCTTCAGATTCCCTTTTAAGTACGTCCCATCTACTTTTATCTCTTGTTCAATTCCTTGTAAGGAATCTCTTGTTCTTTCTATGACTCGTTCTCTGTTTCATATGGACAGCCTCCTCCGCAGTCGTTTCTCTCACAACGGCTTAGTTTCTCCGCATTCCATGATATTCTATAGTGTTCCATCTATCCGATTCCACACTATATATACCTAGCTGTCATGTATTCTAGTTCCTTACTCTTGTTCTTCTGTATTCTTCGCAATACACTTCATTCTGCTTGAGTTGCTCCTCGCTTGAGACTTCGTTGTCAAGCACCTCTTCGTCGTCGTCGAGCCTCCCCTCATCGACTCCTTGAACCTTCATGTTGTTGTCGAGTAACCCTCGTCAACTCTCTGTGTCTGTCTTCGAGCTACTCCTCGTCGACCTCTTCGTCACTCCATGTACGTCTTCGAGTCTCTCCTCGTTGACCTCTCAGTCTTCTAGTGTCGTTTACGAGCCACTCCTCGTAAACTCCTCCGAACTCTAGTCACCTTCTTCGGGACGTTGTCGTACCTCTTCGTGAGTGTCCTCCCCGATTTAGGTTCGTGTCGTCCGCTCCGCTCGAGTAGTACGACTTGCGTAACAGTGGAATCCAATGGATAGAACACTATAGAACACTATGGAGTAAAGAGAATACTAAGCCGTTGTGAGAGAAGCGGCTGCGGAGAAAGCTGTCCATAGAAACAACATCAAGAGAAGGCATAAACGGAATAAGGTAGTTATACTATAGGGATAAACCTACAGGATCATGGACCTATGATGAATAAATTGTAGCATCAATCATATCAAAAGAGAAGTGGCACTACAGCAAAAGGACAAGAAAGAGAAAAGAGAAAGATATAGCGAGATAAAGCAAAAATCGTAACAGTCGGGATCTCTCCGGACTTTTTGTCACCTGACTCAGAAGGGGATAAGATGTCCTTGATTTCCGCTTCCTTGTCGGAGTGTACCTGTCTGCTCCATAGCCTTTCTGCTTCCTTATCTAAAGTCTGTTGGTAGTTACAGTTTTTGTCTGCTGGTTTGTGTACATGACTGATTCTGTGTCTGCCAGCTATCATCTCAGCTAGAGGATGTTTCAGAGCCAAGAACTCTGTTGGAGTTGTTACAGGGTTCAGTATTGTCTGTGATGGCTGAAGTTTGAGTTGGCTTAGCTTTTTGACTAGGTCTATAACCATGTCTGGTGGAGTGGTGTAGGAGTCCACGGCTCTCTATGTTTGTAGGGGACGTTCTACAGGCATTCTAGATATCGTCATCCATCACTCAAGATTTCCCTTTGTGTCCCATGTCTATCTGTGTTGATCCAGTTCAAGACTGGTTTGGATTGTTGGTATCTGGAGAGTCCACACAGTCCAATGAAGTATCTGGATCAGACATTTTATTCTTGATTTATTTCTCGTTTTCTTATGTTTCATCTCTCTATCATACTTATCTTCTCCTGTTTTGATTCAGTTTGATCATCTTAGTTATTGATGATGCAGAAAGGTGTTCCTGTTTCAGATCATTCTACTTTGACATACTTTGACAGTTCTGAGAAATACCCAGACTATAAAACCTTGTATCTTGTGATTGCAAATGGATCTCTCTCTTACTCACAGTTTCATCCTATCTTCAATCTTATCATTGTCCTCATCATCTATCATCATCTATCCAGTTTCATTAAGACTGGATTCATCATCTCTATTCATTTCAGTCCAGTTTTACATCAGATTGATCTCTCCTTGTGCTGAGTGTCATCAAGCTACCTCTTCACATTGCAGAACCTATCTACAAACCCCTTGGGACGAGTCTATCTTGCACCCAACACTTAACATCTACTTTACAGTGGGTATATCTCCCACTGAAGGTGAGAACTCTACAGGGGTATTGTCATTGTCCTCTTTCTCCAGAACTATCTCCGAACGTCAAAGGCTTGATTATGAGTTCCTCTCACCAATCCTTGGATGCACAAGTCCAAGGAGTGGTTTCAGAGTATAGGATGGTGTTTGATTCGTCAAAGGTGACATGGCAACTGGAGATGATGGTCTGCCACTCCAGGTCTAGGAGTTTGTAGGCTTGTTGTCCATGTGTGTAGCCTAGCAAGACATATTTTTGTCTGTATGGCCGGAATTTGCCATCCTGTTATTCCTTCAGAATAAGAGTATACATGATGCATCCAAAGGGTTGGAAGAAAGTCAGATCAACTTGTCTTTTGAAGAGTCTATGGTACAGCATGTCTCCATTTAGAGTGGAAGTCGGACTTCGTGTGGAGACATATGTGATGGTGGACATTGCATCGGCCTAGAAGGATTTCAGAAGCTTAGAGTCCTCCAGCATAGAGTTTGCGAGGAGAGTGTGTGTTTGGTTCATGTGTTCCACAAGTCTGTTTTGTTCCAGAGTGTAAGGAGTGGAGGTTTTGAGAATGGTATCTTCACTCCTGAGAATGGTATCTTCACTCCTGAGTATGTTTCTAAACTCCTGGTTGTTGTACTCACTCCCCTCCATTGCTCCAAAGAAACTGGATGTGTAAGTCTAAGAGGAATTCCGATCCAATCTCTGTGTGGAGAAAGTTTTACGAGTCAGACTTCCAGCGGAGATACATAAGTCTCACAGACATCACTTTTTTGCTTTAGGAAGTAAATCTAGAGGAAGTGAGTATAGTCGTCGACAATAACTAGCCAATATCAGTATCCCTCCCTGGGCTTCGGAGATATTGGACCTCCAACATCCATGTGGATCACTTGCAAAGATGCCATAGTCTGCTCTCCCTTGTACAATTTGAAAGGTAGTTTTTTCATCTTTCCAATTGTACACAATTGGCAGAGTTTTGCTGTTCTGGTGATTTTGTCTATGCCCCAGAGATGTCCCTTCTGGACTATAGTTTGAATATGTAGTATAGCAATGTGTCTGAGTTGGTGATGCAGGACGTTTATGTCTATCAAGATTAGACTGGATTCCAGAGTGGATGTTGGAGTAACTGCTGCATGGTATAGTCCATTGCTATGATGTCCAGTGATGACCATGTTTTACCCTTTTTGTATGGAGCAAGAGTCAGACTTTGTGGGGAAGGGTGTGCTGAAACCAAGCTTCAATAATCTTGACACAGAGATCAGGGAGATAGTGAGTTCCGGAACATATAGGACGTTGCTAAGTGCTATTTCGTAGTGATGACCATTTACAACAGAGGGCAGAACAACTGTTCCTATTCCGGTGGCATCAATGGTGGAGTTATCTCCAAATTATACTGGTCGTGGAGATGAGAGTACAGAATAGGTGGAGAACCATCGCTAATGTAGGACCATACAGTGACTCCAAAAACCCTTTCCATGTTTGCCTAAAATGGAGTGTGGGAAGTATACCATCAAATTGTGTGGGAATTTTGCTTACCTTTGGTGGAGTTATAAATAGTACTTACTCTTGGCTACAAAATGGCTCTTAGGATCATGTGATTTGGCTCACAGGGTCCGGAGATATGGCCAGTTTAAAATGGCAATATCATGGAAAGGGTTTTTTCACTTTTCTACTAATGGGTAGAATTGTAGTAAAATGTTAGGATACTTGTCTTTATTTGCCAGTACAAATAATTACATACATGTAAATAGTATGTCTGAGTTTAAAAAAGTTTACACACTTCTTGATTTCCAACTATTATTATGATTAGATTACTCTCCCTTACTCAACAAAACACTATCCTTTCATTATTTGATGCTGGCCAGTCTGGTGAAGCTATTGCCAAGCAGACTGGTGTTAGCTGTTCTACTACACCTAAACTTCACTACAAAAGCATTCTATACTTCCTAAAGCTCTTGAAGGTTGTCTTTCTAAGCTTTCCTCCTCCAATATTTGACATACTTAACATTTGATCACCTCTGGAAAAGCTGAAAAAGCTATCTAAGTGAATAAAACTCTTACCAATATTATCAATCAGCCTCTCTTTGCCAATACTGTTTGCCTTAACTTAAAGAAAGCTAGTATGAAAGCTATAGTCAAGTCCAAACACCCTATTCTATCTACTAGACATCATAACTCATCTTGACTTTGCATATACTCATAAGGATTGGACTGTAGAGAACTAGAAGAAGGTAATATAGTCTGATAAGACTAAAATCAATCATCTAGGGTCAGATGGACATAAGTGGGTATGGAAAAGGACAGATAAGAGGCTTAATGATAGACTACTGGAAGAGACTCTCAAGTTTGGAGGAGGATCTCTTATGATGTGGGGCTATATGACTTGAAAAGGGGTTGGATTTGCTACCAAGATTGATGGTATGATGGATGGGGATCTCTACCTTCAGATTTTGAAGGATGAGCTCTAGCAAACCTTAGAGCATTATGATTTCCATCCATCTGACATCATCTTTCAACAGGATAATGATCCCAAGTATACCTACAAGAAGGTCAAGAACTGGTTAGAAGAGCAAAAATTTAGAACTATGATTTGGACTGCACAATCTCCTTATCTAAACCCTATTGAATACTTATGGCTGGCTCAAGAGAAGGCTTGCAGAGCATGAAAACCCCCTAAAGGAATTCATGAATTATGAGATAGGGTGGAAGAAGATAACAGTTGAGAAGTGTCAGAAATTGATTGAGAGCATGCCTAGGAGGGTTAAGGTAGTGCTTGAAGCAAAAGGGGGCTATACTAAGTACTAATAATACCCAAATACACATTTCAATTCAAAAGTGAAAAAACCCTTTCCATGATATTGCCATTTTAAACTGGCCATATCTCTGGACCCTATGAGCCAAATCACATGATCCTGAGAGCCATTTTGTAGCCAAGAGTAAGTACTATTTATAACTCCACCAAAGGTAAGCAAAATTCCCACACACTTTGGTGGTATACTTCCCACACTTCATTTTAGGCAAACATAGAAAGGGTTTTTGGAGTCACTGTATATGATGTAGCTCTAGAGTCAATAGGGTGGCTCAAAGTTGGAGCCCACATCTACATCTACACCTATACCTACCATAAATAGATGTCACTGTCACAAATTGTCACACATTGTCACAACTGATCATCTCAAGCGATAATCCAGTTCTCTGCTTCATCTAATGCCTCTCTAGTCCTATTGGTCACGAGTCCTTCGAGCTTACCTAGTCTACATGGTCCTTAGGGACTCTGTGAAGCCACCTGAAGCCACACCAGACATATATGTACCAGCTTGCACAGCAGCTGTCATATCCCATATTTTCGCTAAGTACAACTCCAGAACTCCTGTGACAACTCCTGACAACTCCAATGCAATCTCAACGAATACGCATCGCCTGACTCCCGGACCACATGACATTTCTCTTTATGTTCTCTATTGTTCTCTCCGTTTCCTTACTTTGTATTAGTCATCCCGATTAGACTCCTGTGCATAGCTCCAGTATATGTTTTCCCGAACTCTATCTTACTCATAGAAACGTTCTGACTTACTCATCCGTAGTCATTATGATGTACTCTGTTACAAATCCAATGCAACTCTGTAGTATATAAACTCGTAGTTTACTCTGTACATACCTCAGTTTGAATATTAACTTAATCTCCTCTCGACATCTCCAAATCACCTCAGTTCCACCTCTGACCTCCGACCTCCGAGGACATGAGTACAAGGGAGTGACACATATGTCCTACTCCAAGTCCTTGCCAACTCTGGCCCATTTTCCCCTCACACACACTCCAGACCTCTTCAGAATTGTCCAGAGGAACCAGATTTAATAGTATATTCAAACTCCTACTTGTACTCACTCAACATGTCTCGCATATGCGCACACACAGAACAGCAAGAGTGTCTAGAGTCAGTATTTGGCTCTACGTGCACCATCCCCAGAGACTTTTACAGTCTCACCACTCATATCAATAATCTGTCCATCTCTGCTGCTTGTCGCATCCAACCCTATAGCCTGTTCACATCTCCTCTCACCCCGCTACCGGAAACAATCTTCACCTCTTGGATTCGCGAAGTCTGAGAGGAGCCCAAGGCCAGAGGTAGTGGACCTGGCGGTCCGGACCCTCCTGACCCAGGCAATGACAATGATGACACTCTGTCATCTCTGTCGTCATCAGATGATGAAGTTGAGGATTTCGTCAGCCTAGGATTCAGAAACGATGACCCTCCCATCAACAACGTACCTCTGGCTTACGAGCCATTCTCGCAACTCACAGACACTATCCATGACATGACGCATCGCGCCCTCCACACCAAATCCTCCAACACTCCGAAGACCAAAGTCTAAGAGTCAGACACTTTCAATGGAATGGAACCGAAGAAACTCTGCGCCTTTGTAGTTCAGTGCAAGCTGAACTTCCAGGCAAACCCGAAATCATTCTGTCGTGACAGAGCTAAGGTCACGTTTGCGCAATCATACTTGAAGGGCATTGCCCTAGAGTACTTCAAGCCGGACTTACTCGGACACCAAACTGGAGTGTTTCGCCCACTGTGGATGGAAAGTTGTGAATCTTTCCTCCACAAACTCCAGGCCAATTTTGGCCCTCATGATCCCATTGCTGACGCGGAGGCTCAACTTGAGCAACTCCACATGAAGGACTCCGACTGGATCTCGAAATATATAGTCCAGTGGAACCGACTGGCAAGCCAAGTCTGGGAATGGGGTCCCAGCAATCTCCGCTGAAGTTTCTATGTCAGACTCCCCAATCGTATCAAGGACGAGTTGTCCTGCCTCGGAAAGCTGGGAAACATCCAAGATCTCCGCACTCTTGCACAGCAAATCGACCATCGCTACTGGGAGTGCAAGGAAGAGATCTCCCGTGCTAATAAAGGTTCCGGATCCAACTCCGGGACCAACAACAAGTCGTCCGCAACTCCGTTGTCCTCTGACAACACTAAAAATGACAAGTCTAAGGGTCCTACAAAGGACTCAAAGGACTCGAAGACCGGGAACAGCACCAACTCCAGATCTTCTCTGTCGTCCTCTGCCAACAAGCTCAACCTCACGTCAAAACTAGGCAAAGACAGCAAGCTCACCACAGCCGAGCGAAAGTGTCGTTTCAACAACAAGCTTTGTATGTTCTGCAGCCAGGGTGGACACATGGCCAAAAAATGTCCAAAGTCCACTTCTAGGGCTTCCAAGGCCCACACGGCCAAAACCGCAACTCCAGAACCCAAACCAGAAGCCTCTAGCATGGAGGCGAAAAAATAGTCAGCAGCCTCGACAACTCCACACGGAACTGAGGTTGCGTTGACTCCACCCATGCAAAGGAGGTCCATCTCAATGTGTCTACTCTTTCCGATCCCAGATCCCTTATGCCGTCCGTCTCTATTCTCTCTTATGACGTTCCGACCTTTTCTGCGCTCATAGACTCTGGATCCTCCGATTGTTTTATAGATACATCCTTCATTAATGATCATGGACTTTTACCCTATTCCATCCCTCTGCTACAACTCCAGCTATTCAACGGAACTTCCAACTCAACAATCACTTAAGCTATCAACCTTGCTATCCGCTTTGAATCCGGTGATATCACTCCGACGACACTATATGTCACTCTGCTCGATGGTTCCTGTTCCCTTGTTTTAGGACACAACTGGCTTGTCCGCTACAATCCATTGATTGATTGGGTATCAAGCAGTATCTCATTCCGTACATCTGAATAGGCTATGCCCACAAAACCGAGCTCGACTCCACAGCCTTTGGACTTACCTCCTCTGGCTACCCCAATATCATCCGAACTCCCCCATCGCAAGACTCCGCACATCGCACTCATTGGCGCACCGGTGTTCATGCTGGCTTGTCACCTCGAGGGCTCTGTGCAGTTTAGTCTGCAACTCTGCTCTGAGGAAACCCAACTCTGCTCTTCTTCCATAGCTCCTGATGAGGTGGACTTATCTAGAGTCCCCGCAGACTATCATGATTTCGCAGATGTCTTCAGTAAGACAAAAGCTTCTAAGCTTGCATCTCATCGTGAACATGATTTACGCATCTATCTCAAAGAATGCACTTCCCCTCCTCTCAGCACTACCTACTCCCTCTCCACTTCCGAACTTGAGTCACTCCAGATGTTCCTTGATGAACATTTAGCCAATGAGTTCATCTGTCCTTCCTCCTCTGCTCACGCCGCTCTAGTCCTCTTTGTCCACAAGAAGGACAGTTCACTCCACCTTTGCGTTGACTTCCGAGGACTCAACAAAATCACAAAGAAAGCCTGTTACCCACTTCTGTGCATCTCCAATCTCCTAGACGCTCCGAGCCGGGTCTGTTACGCAAGTCGTACTACTCGAGCGGAGCGGACGACACGAACCTAAATCAGGGAGGACACTCACAAAGAGGTACGACAATGTCCCAAAGAAGGTGACTAGAGCAAAGAGGAGTTTATGAGGAGTAGCTCGTAAACGACACTAGAGGACGAAGAGGTCAACGAGGAGAGACTTGAAGATGTACTCGAAGAGACAAAGAGGTCAACAAGGAGTAGCTCAAAGACAAACACAGAGAGTTGACAAGGGTTGCTCAACAACGACGTGAAGGTTCAAGGAGTTGACAAGGGGGAGCTTGATGATGACGAAGAGGTGCTTGACGATGAAGTCTCAAGCGAGGAGCGACTCAAGCAGAACGAGGTGTATTGCAAAGAATACAGAAGAACAAGAGTGAAGAACTAAAATACATGACAGCCAGGTATATATAGTGTGGAATTGGATTGATGGAACACTATAGAACATCATGGAACACGGGGAGACTGAGCCATTGTGAGAGAAATGACTGCAGAGAAGGCTGTCCATATGAAACAGGAAACAAGTCATAAAAAGAACAAAGGATTCCATACAAGGAATCAAACATGAGATAAAAGAGAATAGGACGTACTTGAAAGGGAACTTGAAGAAGAGTACGGACCAGTAAGGATAAACGTTAGGCCAATGATGAGAAGAGGATGATGAGATGATGTGAAGGAATTAGCCTAAAGATAAGATCAAAGTGTGGCAAAAGATAAGAGATAAAACATGTTGTAGACACGACAGAGAGAACTAGGAAAGAAATTGTAACAGGGCCAAGATCTAGACCAAGATCAATCTCCGTCACACATACCATTTGGTCCGGATCGCCGAAGGAGACGAATGGAAGACTTCATTCTGCACACACTATGGATCGTACGAATGGCTTGTCATGCCCTTCGGACTTATGAATGCCCCCGCGGCATTCCAACAGTTTGTGAATACTATCTTCACTGACTTGTTTGATGTTTGTGTTATCGTTTATCTCGACGACATTCTCATTTACTCTGTGGATATGTCCTCTCACAAGGAGCATGTCCGGGAGGTACTCCGTCGACTCTGCAAACACGGACTTTACACCAAACCTGAAAAGTGTGAATTCCATACCAACTCCAATGAGTACCTCGGATACCAGCTATCTCCGGCCAGACTCACCATGTCCGCTGAGAAAGTCAAAGCTATTCAAGACTGGCCCGAGCCTCGAAAAGTCAAGGACATCCAGTCCTTCCTTGCATTCGCCAATTTCTACCGCCACTTCATCCATAATTACTCCAATATTGTCGTTCCTTTAACCCATCTTACCCAGAAAGGCACTCCATGGCACTTCTCCAATGACTGTTGTTCTTCATTCCAGCAGTTGAAGGACGCCTTCACTTCCACTCCTATCCTTACGTACTGGGTTTCCAATGCTCCGATCATTGTGGAAACTGACACCTCCGACTATGCCATCGCCGGAATTCTGTCCGTTTGTTGTCCGGACGACAAAATCTGCCCCATCAGTTTCTACTCCTGGACACTCCACTCCATGGAACTCAACTACGACACGCATGATAAGGAATTACTTGCCATCCACGAAGCTTTCCATATGTGGTGGCATTACCTTGAAGGCTCCGCAACTCTGATCGACATCGTCACCGATCACAAAAACCCTGAATACTTCGCCACGAGTAAACTCCTGACACACTGGCAAGCCCAGTGGTCGGAGTTCCTTTTCCAATTCAATATGATCATTTGTTTCCGCCCCAGACACCTCGGAGTGAAACCCAACACCCTCACTAGACGCTGGGACGTCTATCCTAAAGAGGGGGATAGAGACTATGCTCATGTCAATCCGCATAACTTCCGTCCCATATTCACTCAGGAGCAGCTCGCATTATCCCTATAGGCGACCTACCTCGTAACTCCGGTACTCCAAGCTAGCTCCATGTTCAACCTAGAATCCCTCCATAATGACATTCTATCTGCTTGCTACACTTCACCTCTCCGATCCATCCAACTCTCATTGGTCCATAGACCCTGATGGTTTTCTACGCCTAGATAAACGCATGTATGTTCCTAACTCTGGTGATCTCCATCTCCGTGTACTCTAGTACAAACACGATCACCCAATCTCCGGTCACTTTGGGCAAAACCACACCCTGGACCTAATCCGGAGAGAGTATACATGGCCAGGAATACGTACATTTGTCAAAGAATACATCTCCTCCTATACAGCCTGCACCCGCACCAAGGTACCTAGGCATAAACCATTCGGACTCCTTAAACAACTCCCCATCCCCGAGAAACCCTGGAACTCCATCTCCATGGACTTCATCGAACAACTCCCTGCTTCCTCTGGTCACACCGCAATCCTAGTAGTTGTTGATCACCTCATCAAGCAATGCATATTCATTCCGACAGACAATAAGGTGACATCTCTGGAACTAGCAAAGTTGTTCCTACTCCATGTGTTTTCCAAACACGGAGTTCCATCCCACATCACCTCCAATCAAGGCTCCGAATTTGTATCTCACTTCTTCCGCTCGCTCAGCAAAGCCCTTGATATCCGACTCCATTTCACCTCCGGATATCATCCGGAAGGAGATGGCCAAACCAAACGCATGAACCAGACCCTAGAACAGTACTTGCGAATCTACTGCAACTACCAATGAGACAACTGGTCCGAACTCCTGCCCCTAGTGGAGTTCGCATATAATAATGCTCTGAATGCAACAACTGGCCTATCTCTATTCTTCGCCAACAAGAGTTACAATCTGAACATCTCTGTTCATCTAGAGAAAGATCTTACCTCTGCACGAGCAAGAGAATACGCAATCGACCTCAACTCACTCCATCAATATCTCTATGAGGAGATCGCTGCTGCACAAGTACATTATTAAGGTCCTGCCGATGCTAAACGAACTCCGGCACCGGACTTCCGAGTTGGTGATCAGGTTTTTGTGAAAGTGAAGTATTTCTGCTCCACATGCCCTTCCAAGAAGCTTTCGGAGAAGAATCTTGGTCTGTACCTAATCATCACTCAACCCGGCACGCACTCCTTCACACTCCACCTTCCCAACTCAATGAAAGCAATACATCCCGTATTCCATATTTTGCAGTTAGAACCTTCCATTCCAAACACAATCCCAAACTGGACACAAACTCCGCCACCTCCGGTAGAAGTAGAAGGCAAACTCGAATACGAAATCACAGAGATTCTGGACTTGAAGGTAGATCGACGAAGATGGAACTGCAAGATACTGTATCTAGTCCAATGGTCTGGATATGAAGGTACTGATGAAGAGACCTCCTGGCTATTAGCTACGGAACTCACACATGCCTCTGAACTTGTCCAGGAATTCCACTCCTGCTATCCGGACAAGCCCAGACCTTACTCCGGTTGACCACTCCATTCAATCACGATCAATAACATTCGAACCAACTATTACAAGTATCTAAAGTCCTGCTTCAACTCCGTCTTCTTCCAAAGACTCCCCCAATCCCGACTCCTCCCTCTGCTTCCCTTTCACCTTCTCCGACATCTCCGTCAACTCCTCCACTTCCACTGCCGCCTCGTCCACCATCTCCACATCCCAGTTGTCCTCTGGTTCATCCTCCCCATACACCTCCTCCACCTTCAGCTCCGCGATCCATGCCATGTGGTAATTATACACTTGCACCTCCCTCTGCAGCTTGTCCACAGACCCTGCGATCTGCAGCAGTGTCTGCACCAGCGGCGAGTCTTCTTTGTCCTTGCTCTCAACCCAGAGCTTCTTCCGACTGGGCCCTTCCTGCACGTCCGGGCTCCACCTCTTCTGCTTCTTCTCCGGTTTCTCCTCACCAGGGTGTTGGCACTGTGCCTTCGCCCACTGGCACACGATGCAGGACGAGGACTTACCCTCGCCAATCTCGCATTCGAGCCCCCACTCCGTGCATCTCCAGCACTCCTCCAGCAGTCTCCTCACGACTCCCATGCTCCGACTCACGTGCTGCTGCTGTGCGGTCACCTCTGACGCCTAAAAGGTGGTCAATACAAATGCAAGTCAACGAAGCCATCACGCACCCATTTTTTGGCAGCTTCCTCCGCCTTTCTCTGCTCCTCCACTGCCTCCTCCACTGCCCTATGCCTCGCGACTTCCTCTACCGCCTTCTGTAATGCTCACACCGCCACGTGCTGCGCCACCTCTACTGCTCTCTGCGTCTCTTCCTCTGCTCTCTTCCACACCTCTTTCTCCACCTTCTTCCTCGCCTCCTCCTTGCCTTTCTCCGCACCTCCTCTTCCTTCCATACCTTTGCTCTGTGCTTGCACTCCATGAACTTGGCGTCTGCAAGGTCATCGTCGTCTTTGTTGCACTCGACAAGTTGGGCGTCAGTCCACTCTGTGATTTGGCTGAGATCGGGGGCAGACATGTTGGTGATGCAGATGGTAAGGGTTAAAGGGCAACATGCGTACACCTTGGACTTTATAGGTGATTTTCGGACTCTGCCAAACTCTGTATTGTCCTAAGGCCTTCAGGGGTTCAGGCCTAAGAGGGGGATACTGTCATATCCTATATTTTCACTAAGTACAACTCTGGAACTCCTGTGACAACTCCTAACAACTCTGATACGATCTCCACAAATATGCATCATCTGACTCCCGGACCACGTGACATTTCTCTTTATATTCTCCATTGTTCTCTCTGTTTCCTTACTTTGTATTAGTCATCCCGATTAGACTCCTGTGCACCACTCCAGTTATCTTTGTGGCCGGTGCACAGCTCCGGTTTTCCCGAACTCCGTCTTACTCATAGAAACATTCCAACTTACTCATCCATAGTCATTACAATGTACTCCATTACAAATCCAATGCAACTCCGTAGTATATAAACTCGTAGTTTACTCTGTACATACCTCAGTTCAAATATTAACTTAATCTCCTCTTGACATCTCCAAACCACCTCAGTTCCACCTCTGACCTCTGAGGACATGAGTACAAGGGAGTGACATATACGTCCTACTCCAAGTCCTCGCCAACTCCGGCCCATTTTCCCTTCACGCGCACTCCGGACCTCTTCGGAATTGTCTGGAGGAATAGAGATTGATCTCAAGATTATTGAAGGAATCAAAAACACCCACTATCTCCAGTCATGCCCTTCTATTGTGAAAGCAGGAAATCTACACCTAGCATGGGTGTATGCTGAGAACCCTGCTGATCACAATTGCTTCATCAATATACTATGCATTTCACCTATGGTCTTTGATGTCTTGCTTCATCTGGTTGAAGAACATTCTATATTTTCTAGTAATTCAAATAATTCCCAGAGGCCAGTTCAAGACCAGCTGGCTATCACTCTGTACAAAATGTGCCACTATGGAAATGATGCTACACTAGAGGATATTGCATGTATTGCTGGATGCTCTGAAGGTGATGTTGAAAATGCAACAGCTCAGTACTTTGAAGCAATTGAAAGCTTGCATGACATCTTTATACGTCCTTTGACCTGGGATGAAAAGGAGGTAGAGAAGTGTTGGATTGATCAGTGTTACAATTTCTTTCCTCATTCTCTCTATCGCGTCTACAACACGTGTTATCTCTTATCTTTTGCCACACTTTAATCTTATCTTTAGGCTGATTCCTTCGCATCATCTCGTCATCTTCTCTTCGTCATCGGCCTAACGTTTATCCTTACCGGTCCGTACTCTTCTCCTTCAGATTCCCTTTTAAGTACGTCCCATCTACTTTTATCTCTTGTTCAATTCCTTGTAAGGAATCTCTTGTTCTTTCTATGA
>JBBPUC010000561.1:0-15754 GCA_038094375.1 Tubosaeta aff. heterosetosa
TTCCTGCTCATTTTCCTGCTCGGTATTTTGCTATAATTTTCCCAGGTGAGGGGTTTCTTTACTATAGTGAATTATTTGTTGACTCCGTGGCCTCTCGGGTATTCACCTCGCCGAAGTCTCAATCTTTATCTCTGTTTCCGTGCCTCACGTCGTGCTCAGGGTTTCCAAGGCCGTCGTGAACGGTGTTGAGATTACGCCAGAATATGATGTATGCTCTGGGACGGCTTAATGAGTACTTCTTCATAGGTCAGGAATATCTTGGTGACGTTTGGTATATGGTATTTGTGCGCTCATCAAATAGCATTCAAGTGCCAGATCACTATCAGATCTCTTCGAGCCAGGGCCCTGATACATGGTTAACCTATTCTGATTTTGGCTTATATGGATCAATACACGGTATTTCTGCAGAAATAGTGAATTCCATCACTGAATCACACTTTTGCAGGATAGTATAAATAAGTCTGCGTGGGTTGATCTTCTAGAAACCACAATGATATTGGTGAGGACGTGCATGAGTATTGTATCCACCTACAAGACTGTCTCCACTCATCCAAGCTTCGGCCTCTTTGCGACAACGTGTTCCTCATCCTCGAAACCCCTCGGGCGTATTTTGCAGGCCTTCTGCGCAGCCTCGAGGATCTCGACGATATGCTGATGGGATGCTCCAGAGTATGATTTACTGGCGAGCTGAAGTAGAGCGTCCCAATCGGATTCACATATAATTTGGAGAAGGTCATGACCACCTTTGTGCACCAACTCCTGGACTACCCAAGGTTCGCAATGGCACTGTAACGCGGCAAAAAGGTCGTCCAGGAAGATGTGGACGTTGTACGAGAGTAATAGTTTGACTACGGAAGGGAAACAGCGTTCCAAGGCAACTTGGATGACTGTTTTGCCCTTCAAATTGCGCTGTGTGATGCAGTGATCGAAGCCACCAGCACCGGTCAATCTCTTGATCAATTTGCGACAGGTCCGTTCACCATAGTGCAGCTGGCTGAGTGCGAGATGAAGTACGGTATCCCCCTCAGATGTAGTAGTATGTACATCAGCACCCCTGTTGATGAGATCTTCGACCACCACGAATGCTGACTTTCCTTTCATTGCGATCAGCAGGATGTCTGGAGGAATGTCTGTGGGGAGTAGGAGCCCGACAACAGAAGTGAAGCCCCATTCCATGGCTCTCATTAGAGCCACCATTTCCCCCTCGGAATCACGTGCAGTTGGGTCACATCCAGCATCTATAAGCATCTTCACCAATGTGTAACGTGTCCCCTCATCATAGCGCCACTGATCAAGTGCGAGATCAAGTGCGGTATACCCCTCAGATGTAGTGGCATGCACATCAGCACCCCTGTTGATGAGATATTTGACCAACACGAGTGCTGAATTTCCTTTCATAGCAATCAGCATGATGTCTGGAGGAAGGTCTGTGGGGAGTAGGAGCTCAACCACAGAAGTGAAGCCCCGTTCCATGGCTTTCATCAGAGCTACCATTTCTCCATCAGAATCACGTGCAGCTGGGTCACATCCGGCATCCATAAGCATCTTCGCCAATTTGTAACATGTCCCCTCGTCATGGTATCCCCAGATGAGCGCAACATCAAGTACAGTGTTCCCCTCAGACGTAGTGGCACGCACATCAGCACCCCTGTTGATGAGATCTTCGACTACCAGGAGTGGTGGCTTTCCGCTCATTACGCCCAGTAGGATGTCTGGAGGAAGATCTCTAAGGAGTAGGAGCTCGACCACAGAAGTGAAGCCCCATTGCATGGCTTTTGTCAGAGCCACCATTTCCCCCTCGGAATTACGTGCAATGGGGTCGCATCCAGCATCAATAAGTGTCCCCACCATTTCGTAAAGCATCCCTTCATCAGTGTGCCGATTGATGGGTATGAGATCAAGTATGGTATTTCCATCTGATGTGGTGTAACATGGATCAGCACCGTTATCGATGAGATCCATAACCACCCCAAAGTCTAAGTCATGTTCCACTGCAATTTTCAGGGCATCAGGAAGAGGCGGATGCACGGACAAGAGTAGCTGCCCAGCGATAGAAGTGAAGCCCCATTTCAGAGCTAATTCCAGGGCAGTTACTCCAGTGGAATTACGCACAGCTGGGTCACAGCCGGCATCAATGAATCTTTCCATCAATTCGCCGCGAGTCTCCTCAACGAAAGCCTCATAGTTCGTCCAGTCGAGTGCGAGATGAAGTACAGTATTCCCCGAGGACGACGTGGAGTGCACATCAGCACCCAAATTGATAAGACATTCGATCATCTCGAAAGTACAGTTTTCTCGTAGTGCATCCACCAGGATATCAGAAGGAAGGGGAAGCTGGAGAGTGTGTAGAAACTTGACGACAGAAATAAAGTCACGCCCTATGGCTATTTCCAGGGCTGCTTTTCCATAGGAATTACGCGCTGTTGGGTCACGTCTGGCTTCAATGAAACGCTTCACCAAGTCTAAACATTCGGATTCATCTTCATCCACCTCGTCATCGTCCCAACCAAGCTGAGGAAGGAGTGTACCCCCAGACCGAGTGATAGTATTGATATCTGCACCCACAAGCAACAGAAATTTAATCATTTTGCGATTCCGACGTCGTTCCAACGCAGTATGTAGGATATCTGAAGGAAGCGCAACATTGCACGAGAGTAAAAGCTTCACGACTGAGCAGTGGCCCTGTCTCGCTGCACCAGCCAATGATGTCTTGCCGCTTGAGTTGCATATATGAGGGTTACATCCACCGTCGATGAGAAGTTTCGTGAGTTCCAAACTCCGCGGTTCCCAAGGGCACGTTACAGCGAGGTGCAACGCAGTGTCTCCAGTCTCGTCCGAGGTGAAGTTGATATCGACCCCTTTCTGCAGTAAAAAACGGACCACAGGTACCGTCTCAGATGTATCGCCTGTCGATGCAGTGATGAGAAATTCGGGAGGTGGTGGCTGGTCTGGTGGAAGCAGAAACTCTAGCATCGAGATATGAGCCGCGCGCAACGAGCGCTCGACCAGCTCCTTCCCGAACTGACCCTCTGCAGAAATATCCAGGCCAAGCTGACACAATCTCCGTGCCAAAGTAACGTGGTCTTCGTCTGTTCTCTTGCTGTCCCTTTGATTCGGTCTCGCTATATTGAATACACCTCGGTACAGCTGTTCGTCTCCTATTTCAAGTGCCCACTCTACGAATTCATCCGTTTGCATGAGCTTTGCAAGGACCTGGGTACTACACCATGGCATACAGACGGCAGTTGCGAGAAGTTCCGAGGTCACCAAACACCCTCTCTCCAACAGTTCCCCGACGAGCACATCATCGCTGAGGTCGATTGCGACTTCGAGTGGGGAGGCACGGCGAGAGTCATCAATGACCAAACCCCGCACGTTCATGCTTTCAAAGGAAAGCGATTGAAGTCCTCTGAAACTATCCATGATCGTCTGATCTGGTCGGCTCGTAACGAGTAATCGTGCGTCCGCCTGGCTTAGTGGGACAAGTACAGGCAGGAGAGTTTTGATGTCCACACACTCATCGAGAGCGTCGATTACTATGAAAGGCTCGTAGCGAAAGAAACTCGCCGCACGAGATATTAGTCTCCCCAACTTCTCGACGTCATCGAGTGACAGCGTGCCTTCTGTTTTTTGCTTCAGTATATTGTCCAGGAAATCACCTGTGTCGACGCCATGATACCGGAT
Source organism: Tubosaeta aff. heterosetosa (assembly GCA_038094375.1). Classification (NCBI taxonomy): domain Eukaryota; kingdom Fungi; phylum Basidiomycota; class Agaricomycetes; order Boletales; family Boletaceae; genus Tubosaeta; species Tubosaeta aff. heterosetosa. The sequence continues at coordinate 3,685 of JBBPUC010000561.1, forward strand.
GTAATACAATAGCTGGGAGAGTAGAGAGCGCATCAGTTCCGTGGAACTCGTCGATCGCTTGTTTTGGAAATCGCAGTAGAAGAAAACTACGACTTCCTCTATTTTCAGGGTGCCCTGGAGGCGCTCGATTGTGGATGCCCTGCACTCGTTAATACATGTACGGGTCGGATATTAATCACACTCACATCAACACGGACTTTCCGCAACCACCTATGCACATCGATGGACACGACTTGTCAGATCCGACGACTGACGGAATATTAGGCACCACACCTTTTCCATGCACCCACAAGAAACGACTCCCAGGAGTGCACCATTTCTCGTAAACATCTGTGTTCGGAAACCACTCGCATGTACCTTCCTGGCGTAGTCTGAGCCCGTCCTTGTGCTTCTGTGCAGATTCCAATGGAGCGAGCCACCTTGATATCTCATCCACCTTTTGGCCTACGGACAAGGTAAACTAAAGTACAAAGAACAGGGATACAACACATACGGAGAATTTCCTTTTTACGTCCAGCCATCGTTACTCGAGATCCATTTTGGTGCTCAGCCGTTACACTGCCGACTTTGCTCAGAAAAGGACTGCTACTATTCAACCATCATGAAGCGTACCTGCTGCTCTGGGAAATATGATCATCGTTCGTGACAGGAGGAGCGTCGACTTGAGATATTTCTGATGGCGAATGACCAGGACTCTCGTCCTTCCTAGGCAGCAGAGTCAAGCATGTGCTTCAGAAAGCTGCTTGAAAACTCACCGGACATCGGGCGTGAGCAAGAAACGAAAAATGGCCTTGTGGTTATCGAAAAAGGCCGCAGCCGCGGTAAGCTTGTCTTCGGCTGGTGTAGGAAGTGAATCAAAGTCCTCGGTGTCGTCTATAGGCCTGAAGGTATCAGTCATCTCCCTCAGCTTTCCCAAACACGAGTGTGGCCCTTCACTGGCCAACCAATCCGCCATCCGATCATCGAGGGTGTAACTCGTGAGAGATGCATTGGCGAGGGCTTCAAGAATGGCATCAGCTGATACACGGATCGTTTCCAGCTGGTGGCGAAGCCTTTTGGAAACGACCAAGCTTTGGGAACTTGCATAATCCAAAATTGTGTTGCGAATTCCACTGGAGATGGTCACAATCTCCTTGAGAAGTCGTCTGAAACGGGTTTCCAGACCCGCCGGCATTTGGGTATATCGCTGGTTCACGGTGTCGAGGAGAGTGGGTAGAATCGAAAAGCGCTCATGTGGCAACTATGAAAGCAGTGCCCACAGGAAACGATTATGTGACGTTTGGGTAGTCAAACAATGAAACGGGCTAAGTATGGGCCGTTAATTGCGACAACTTAGCCAACCCAATTCGTATCAATTCCGCAGTGACTCTGAAGAACAACGCTCCTCTCCTTTGAGCGCGGAGACGGTCGCGCGCGCAATGAACGCCGAGAGAGAAGGTAGATATCCATGAGGTCCTTCTCGGGATTCCTGCGGCATGGCACGGGAGGGCTGTGAACCGGGATGTCGGACACCGCCAGGGGCGCGAGCCCGGAGGCAGATACAACCCACGTTGTAAAACGGAGGTGATCGGCCCTATCACGAATGACTACACTTGCTTGACATAAAATCCTCTGTTCGTCCCATAGGCGTGTCGGGTGATCTCCGAAAATTGGGAACAAAGCTGTTCGACGTCGACAAGTGAGCTACACGCACAGGCGGGTGAGAATTAGGAATAATGGCCGATGTGTTGACGGCCGACACGGCTGGCAAGGTTCGGTTACGGAGAAAGTTAAACCAGGCAGACCCACGGGCAAGCTTACTTGGAACCCGGAAAACTCCGATGTCTCCTCGACGCACCTGTATCGTATGTGAACAGCAAGCACCCAAGTATACTTGCGCGCCATGTAGAGCCAACTAGTCAGTACCATTTCCACCACCTCTTTTCCCCTCCCGACATCCCAAACAGCTGCTCGGTCGCGTGCTACAGCCAACACAAAGGTCTGTCTATCATCATGCCCGAGACCACACCTTGCTCAGCACCGTTAGTAGAGACATGCGCCGCTCTTTCTTATTCACAGAACGCGTCCGACGTGCGTGTAAACGCGCTTGATGGCGAAGGCGCCCACTCGTCCGTTCGCGCTGACACGGATGATCACGCTGTGTCCCCCTCCAAGGACAAGGACGAGGAGCCCCTCCCGGATCCATCCCCACTCCGCCCACTGACCACGCTCAAATGGCCCTACGTCCCGGACGCGTCTGCATACCCCGACCCGCTCACCCGAGACGATCCCAAGCCGCTCCAGATGCACCAATACGAAGCCCTAGGTGCGTGTCCATTCCCGTTGAAAAATACACGCGTGCTTCCCTGCACCCTAAAGCGACCTCGTCGACGATCCGTGATATGCTCGGATCGAACGCCCGTCTGCGCGCGCTCTTGACATCAGTCAACGCGTTGCGCGGTGTGGAACGCGAAGAGGCACTTCAGCGCGCACTTGGCATTGACGGTCGACAGCTCAAAAACGAGGACGCTGGTACGCCGATCGACGATGACACCAAGGCGTTCCGGGCATTTGCAGAGGCGGTCGAGGCGTTGGTGAGAGGCGGGCGCAAAGACCTCTTGGGTTTGGACTGGGACTGACTCTGGATTGCCCGGATGCACGAATGGCCCAATACACCAAGAGGTTTACTTGATACCCAAAAACAACAGGCCACGCTTTGCTTTCTCGACCTCCTCCTCGAGCTCTCTCCCATCACTCGCAGTCCACCACTCTGACCTGTCAATGTCCTCTACGTTTTTACCGCTTTTGATTGCCAACTCAAACGTGACCTTTTGCGCGTTGAGAGACGCCATTCGACGCGGATCCGAATGGCCAGTGAAGATCACTAGGGCAGTACGCGTCGGTAGAGATGCATATAATGTGCCGAGTCGCTCGTTCAACGTAGCTTGTGCAGCAGCGAGCGCTTCCGGTGATGATTCTGTTGGTGGGCCAACCACGGTCGGTGCATCGCCCATCGATTTTGGTGTCAGCCCTGCAAATCCGTCACTCTCCGACGATTAACAATTCCAAGACACGTACATCCCATGGCGTCCGCAATGCCCGTAAACCTCGCAAACAAGAACTCGTGCGCGGGAAGCGCTTGTAACAGGCCATCCAATACCTCCTGATCGCTTCCACACCCGATCGTGGTCGTCGCTTTGGCGCCATGCATCACCCCCGGATTACCGTAGTCTACGACGGCGCCTCTCACCGCACCCCGACCACCCCGACCACTTGCCCTCGTCATGCGCTCAAAGATGCTCTCATAGTCGGTCTTGAACTCACCAAACCCAGCGCCGTTTTGAACTTTGAGCCGGAGCAGCTCTGCACAGGCACGTGCATCTTCCTCGGGGTCGTGTCCGCCTTCACCGCGTGTCTGGATCTCGCGATGACACCATTTCTTGGTGAGCCATGCGAGTCCAGGTTTGAGTGGCCGGCCGCGGGGATGGTGGTACGTAAGTGCAGTATCGATACACAGCGGGTGGCAGATCCGGAGCGCTTTGAGATCGGATTCGAGGGAGTGGCCAACAAGGATAGATGTGGGACCCCCTTTGGGTGCGAGGATTGTGAGTAGTTGGGTTTGGACCTCGGCGAGGGTCGTCGTCGCTGTGGCAAGGGAGGCCTCTGTTATGCCCGACCATCTGCATTGGAGTGAGTGTCCATCGAGACGTGACATGAACAAACGTACTTTGTGAGGTAGTCAATGACGGGTTTGGGTGGTTTGACGAGCCTGTCGTAGACAACGATATCGGATTCGTAATCGATTACGCAGACGCGGGTCAGCTCCTTGCCGTCCTCAGTCAAGCACTGCGACGGAATGGGTGGGGATCTCGGAGCAAAAGCAGCAACGCACCATTTCGCAGTCAATGGCATACACGCGAGAGCGTTGTTTCTCGTGCGGGAGGAGTAGTATCGATTCAGAGTCAGATTGGGGTGTCTCTACCCAACCTTCTGGCTTCTCGAACACGTCTGCCATATACGATGGTATAGGGTAGTCGTTCTCTATCATTTGTGGCAGCGAGAGCAAGTAGAGCGATGGGACCTTGTCGAATGCGCGTTCTGCTGCAGGTATGGTGTCAGCGGTCCCAAGATAAAATAAAGAGATGCATACAGGCCAATCGTGCTTCTATGCGTCGCTTTTTTTCTTCACCGCTGACGGGTCCTTGGAAGAAGGTGCCAAGGACAGAGTACATTCTCGTTTGGTCGCCCGGTGCGCGAGTTGGGCAAGCATAGCTAAACGTCGAGGCGATGAATGGAAGAGGTGTTTTTGAGTCGTTTGGGAGCGGTATCGCGATGGGGACGTTGGGGTTGGCAGTGGCCGAGGTAGGAAGCGGTGGTAGAGAAAGGAAATCGGGAAGTATGCCAGGTATCAGCAGGGCGACGACTTTTTGTACCGAGCGTGCGTTCTGGAACACGATTGGGTATTTTGTAGCCAAGGAAGATAAAAGACAGACCTCGATCTTGACCCAGTTGGGTGGTGGTGCGTCTGCGACGATGTGCAAGACGAGATCACGCACGTCCTGGTTGCGTGAATGTGCATGAGACGGTGAGCAGAACGAGACAGACTTACATCGATGTGAATGGCGTCTTTTCTCCGCACGATGTCACTGTTCACGTACATGAATTTGGGCACCAAAGCCTAGAGAAAGTCCATCATGTTGGGGCGTGCAAGTCGGCGAACACACACATCGTGCTTTGCCTCGACTTTTCTGGTCTTTTTGGCTTTACGTCGTTCCACGCGTGTCCATTCGCCGTCTGGTGTCGTCGCATCGTCGAGTACTTTTGGCTTTTTATTCTGCGGCGACAATGACAACGGTGGCGACGGCGGCGCGACAGTGTCTTGGGATCGTTTCATCTGTGCTCGTCGACGCTGACAACGAGCGACATACGGCGGGCAGGCGGACCCCTGTCACCTCACGAACGCAGACCTCTGATACTGGTTTTGCCCAGGGCTGTGGAAGGGACCGGCGCTGTGTCCCCCTGTTCATTGATCACGCGTACCAAAAAAGCTCATTGTCGATGCACACGTACACGTTGCGCAGCCCAGCACCGTGTCTTGCCCGATCTTTATAAACCCACTTTCCCTCCGGCCTCACCCATGCTTCCCCTCGTCGTTCTCCTCCTCGTCCTCCTCCTCCTCGTCCTCCTCCTCCTTAGCGACGCTCTGGCAGCGCCCCAGCTTACAGGTCATGGGATTCCAATTTATATCCAGCAACGGTCCACTCCTGCCTGGGAGCGAGTGGCAAAGTTACCCACCGTCATGGATGCCATTAGGCGCAAACATGGCTTTGAACCTGTAAACCAAAAAAGATCTACCACGTCCTCCTCGATCGTCGATGAGGTGCGTCCCCTCTAGGTTTGCCTCGCTCAACGTTCCTCAGATCGCAGTCCGCAGGGGAACGATTCCACATACTCGGCCGTCGTTGCTATCGGAACCCCGTATGTGCCTGTCCTTAATGATGTCCAATCCTTGACATCATCTTCCACATAGTTCCCAGGAATTTAGCCTGATCCTTGACACCGGCTAGTCGTCGCTTCGTCTCATCTCCGACTGGTACCTAACTAGTTGTTCATAGGATCCTCCGATCTTTGGGTTGCCACAAGTCAGTGTTCTACCTGCCCGAGTGGCACGCCGTTCTTTGACCCTTCAAAATCCTCGTCGTTCAAGAACGACTCTTCTGGACTCCAAATCACATATGGCTCTGGCAACGTGGATGGCTATGTTGGCGAGGATGCTGTCGCATTTTCGGGCTTCGCCATCTCTGAACAAAAACTGCGTGTGTAATCTTTCTTTGGTCCCAGCAACCGACGTTCATGTCAACATCCTCTCTAGTTCTTGCGACCGACATTAGTTCTGGCATGATTAACGATAGTTTATCAGGCATCATAGGTCTCGCATTCCAGCCACTCTCTTCCCTCCAGACGATGCCGTTCTGGCAAGTATTATATGACCAAAACAAGTTATCTTCGCCCATCTTTGGTTTCTACATCGAACGCTACGTTAACGATCCTGAACAATTTAACACTGCTCCGGGCGGTATTTTCACCCTCGGAGGCACCAACAGCAGCTTATACCAGGGAGACATTGAATTTATTGGCATGCCAGATGGCATTACGCCTTCGTATTGGTACCAACAGGTACAAAGTCAGCCACTCTATACGGTGTCGCCATTTTCGCGTATTGATCGCTTCGGTCTTATCTAGCCGTGACAATACAGAACAAGTCGATCTCGATTTCAAGTAGCGACGGACTTGCCGCCATTGACACCGGCACCTCCCTGATCGCCGCACCATCAGACATTGTCCAAGAGATCTGGTCCAACGTCCCGGATTCTGTCCCGTTGAGTGGTGAATACGCCGGCATGTACGCATTCCGTGAGTGCTGGCCCTTGATGTCCGGTATCGCACATCTCACAGCCTGATTTGATGGTGATACAGCTTGCAGTACTTCCGTCTCTGTCTCTCTTAATTTTGGTGGGAACGACTGGTCCATCAGCACAGCCGACATGAACCTCGGCGCTGTCGGGGAAAGCACCGTGGGACAGATGTGTGCCGGTGGTATTTTTGACATCGGTAATACAGTCGGGAGTGGGCAAGGTGCTCCATCCTGGATCATCGGCGACACCTTCCTCAAGAACGTGTATTCTGTCTTTCAGGCAAACCCTCCTGCAGTTGGATTTGCTCAACTTGCCAGCAGCCTGAGTAGCACAGGTATGTTGACGTTGTTTCAGTTGGGTCGTTTCCGGTCACTTAGTGGTCCGGGTGCAGATGGTAGCGGCTCGGTAACTCCAATCGGAAGCAATGCTGCGTCGAGAACAGTCTCCGTGTCCCTTGGCCTCGTCGCCCCGCTCTTTGCGACGTTCCTCGTCACGTTTTCAACATGCCTATGACGTGGTGGTGATCACACCCTACCCATATGCGTATACCTTATGCCAATTGGTTCTCCTCTGCCGGATTCCCCCACAAACCTTCACCCCCAACCCTACTTATTAGGACACGACTTTGACACGACAACGCGCTCTTCGACAAGCAAGGGCTGACACACTGACCCACGCCGTTTAATCCCAGTATTTAACCCATCTGATACCTCGCCACGGTAACGTACGCACGTCGTTCTTTTTGTTCTGGGTTATAGATATATCATATTCACCTATAGTGCTCTATCTTGGTTTAGAAATGTACTTTGTACGGATATTTGATCGGTTGTACAGGTCTCCATCATACATGATGGGTGATTGTTTCTTTTCGTTTTCACATTTATTCGCATCTTGTGGACTTGGTTGTATTAAATACATGTGTTTCTGGATACACTTTTCGTTTTCTTTAGGTGTAACTTCCTAATTTGGCATTGACTTGTTGAACTTTGGTTGATCCCGCAAATGACTTTCGTTCTTCCTGACCAGCGTTCAGCGTGTTGTAAACAACTTTTGAAACGTCGTCGCGTCGGCTCTGCGAGGGAAATACAAGGCGAACCAGGATAGTTTTCCCAAAACACGGTGGTTACCATGAACACGTTGTTTTCTGAAATACAACAACTCTCGTCACGGACGTAGGGATACATATGACTCCACAAAATCCAACAGTCCACCCCGAATGCAGTTCTGCAGCTGTGTGCTCAAGACACAAGAACCAACGACATTGCGTCCTATTCGCCCCAGCGACTGATCTACGTGATGGGCATCATCGATATGTTGTGGCGGTCCTTTGACGGGCTCATGGCCTTGGTGTATCGTACGCCTCAAGAACACTTGAACAAGATGTGGAAGATCATCAAGACACTGCCGCCGAGTCCACCTCCCGAGTATGTCCCTGCCCACGTTCAAGTGCTCGCCAAGCTCATGTTACAACTTTGCAGACACGTCCGCGTGCACGTGTATCTCGGGTGGAAACCGGGCTGCGACGAAACCGAGTTCGTGATGCGCCACAGCGCACTCGTCGCCGACTTTCCGCTCGACCGATCCGGCCGACTCCCGCTCGCGCGTGTCTCGTCTAAATGGGCCCTCCGAGGTTGTGCCGTACGTGTTCGGACCGGTTTCGCGCACCACGCTGACGCACGGTAGCTCATCGATCCGTGTCGCAGAGTGCGGTTCGACACGGTCCACCCAGAGTACGTGTCCCCGCTCGCGATTCGGGTGCTCACGGAGAACGAGGGCGTGCTCAAACTCTACGGTCCGTCTGTCCTTACCGTCTTTTCTGTATCTCAACGTGTGTGTGCGTGTGTAGAACTGACCCCGTCAGAGGGTACGATCGCGATGCGCAAGCTCCGTCTGGGGCTCGTCACCGCGTACGACAATTTTTTGCTGCAGTTGCATGAGGCGACGCTTGGTCGTCTTGTGGATACGATTGGCCTTGTGACGACGGTGAGATTCCTTGGCCTTGTCGGGTTGGTGTTTGGTTATTGATGTACGTCAGGCGATACTGTTGACGATGGTCGTGCTCGGGGTACCTGCCGTGATGGGGTGGTATCTCTGTGGCGTTTTGAGTGCGGATGTGTGGTGGGTGGATGGTGTCCTTGCCATGTCACGGTGATGTGGATGCATTCTGGTCGTTGGATACAATTCCCTCCTCTTGACCTATGGTTTTTTTCTCTTTCCCCCTATGCAACCTATGGCGAATCTCTTTCTCAACCGTATGCCTTTTTTCAATTCCGTTGTAATCGTAAATTAGATGACAGAATGGCCGTAGAATTGCAAGTGGATTAGTACGTATGTGATATATCCATATCTTTTGTTTTGATTCTGACTCTGCCCGAACTTGGGTTGAAGGCCATGCCCATCGCACGAGCTGCTTATTGCTATGTGAAACAAATCATTTCCAGGCCGGCTCCCAGGAAGATTTGCATCGGGCGTCGTCGCTAAGTGGAGTGGAAACTTCCCGGATCGGTGACAGAAGGCCAGATGTGCCATGGGTACCTGACCTGGTCCTTTGAACGTTCAACCTCTGTAGAGAGAAACACAAGGACTGTGCTTTTCGAGGCCAGGTGACATCCAGCATGTAGTCTCGAATACGGTGAGGATCGCGGATAGCATGTGATCTTCCAGCACCTGGATCGCTCTCTCAGTGGATTTGACCGTTAGTTCGCTTCGGACAAGGATCACTCCTTTGCACGCCGAGTTCAACTGTGCGTGGTTTCACAGACGGATACATCATATTTAGAGAAGAAACCAAAGGAACAAAGTCGAGACTTGTCCAATACATTGTGCCGATACGCTCTATCAAGTTCCTAGGGATGCCAGCCAGATTAGGAGTATTCGCAAAGTGAACTGACAGAAAGTAAGATCATTGGGAGGTTCTTCTGCACCGAGGAAATTTTTTGAATGTTAGCAAACTCTGGGACAAATATTGGGATCGTACTGACCCAACACTCTTGTCTGAGCCCAGGTCTTGCATCGTCAATCCTTCTTACAAAGCTTGGGAACTTCTCTCGGTGTGAGTCAAACCTCGGAACACGTTGCAGAATCGTACTGACCGGTCGCGCACGAGCATCGTACTCGCAAAAAAAGAGGGAACGGAGTACAGTGAGTGACAAGAAAGATGCGTTGGGTTGCATGATCGATGACTGTAGCTTGCTTTCGGCGTTTTCTGTAAGCTGGCTCCCCTGGTCTATCGTGACGCCCTCTTATACACTTCCACCAGCTGTTTCAGGACACGCGACACCATGGTTATGTGGCAAAATTCTATCATTTGGAAAAATGATCGTGGATTATCACACGAACAGCTGGCGGATGTACTACGTATCGGGCACACCTTGATAACACGCTAGTCACGGAGGCTTTTGTACTGTAGGGATCAAAAAAAAAAACACTTTCCAGCTTCAAAAGAGCTATATATACATTTTACATAAGTACGGGCCGCCCTAGTATTACAAATTCATTGTCGGTGCTTAGGTTCCACCGCTAGCGCGATGCGCAGAAAGCGGATGAAGAGTAGGCATGCAGTGGTGTCGGTGTTAGCCCCCTCCATCAGTGCAAGGCTAGACTGCCCGCGCTTAACCATTACCAAAAGGCTACAATACTGAGTGACTACCACTCAGTATCCCGGACAGTATATATGCTGATTATCCGGAATCAGGTCAGCCCGTATCGCATGCTTACAATCGCGTGTTATAATTGTGGAATAGGAAGTATGGTTTCATGGTATTCGGCGCCTCCTTGAATGATCGTCCTGTGCTCCCATCACATCCACCATACTTTATTTGCCGCTGGCTGGACGAAGGTACCCTGTAATATTGGGATACCCCCAAGCCCTATACTACTCGTTCATGACGTCGATGGTCGATGCACATTGTACCTGTTGAAGCAGGACACTTCTGTGGGCTTCGGGCCACCGATATTGAATAATATTGAATACAAACGCGCTGAATTCAAGGATGTCGAACGCGCTAGGATTCATACTTGTCATCAAATATGGGTATGATACAATCAAGAAAATTTGGGAGGTATCTTGTCGGGTGATGTTACTACTCTAACAATGTGTTGTGAAGATGATAACGGAAATGCTGATGATGATCAAGGCGAAAGTGCGAAAAGGTACGAAATAGAAGGAAAGGGTGTCCGTGATTCTGAACTCTAACATGTCTAGCATTTTTGATTGAGGATGGCATGCGCCATCCTCCCACGAAGGCAGTTCTTCCAGTGGGAATGGATGAGGTCGAACTTGCGCATGCTGCTTAGCAAATTCGTACCGCGTGCTCCTGTAAGGGAGGAGAGGTAGGAAACCAAGATGGCCATGACGTCCACCGACCGGTCGGGGGGCCCCACGATGAGCACTCTCGAGTCGCGGCACTCTTCCTCGGAAAAGGGGAACTTGACGCCCCCTTCGAACCACGTGTCGTGTCTGTAAGGCAACGAGAAAGCAATGAACTTGCTCGCAAGGGAGAGCTGCCGCTTCGTGAGCGCCCTATTATACTCGCCAAGGCCGCGCATAAAGGCAGGGCACCTGACGTTCATCCGGAGCGGCTCATTTCCAGGGACGTTCAGCGCGGCTGACCAGTTCGATGGCAAGATCTTGTCGCCGGCGGGTGTGTCGAACGTGATGCGTACGACGTGTGTAAACTTCTCGCACTGGCGCGTGCACAAGGCGGCAATGTCCTGATCGTCGTCCGACAGAGCGACGTACAAGCGATAGACCATCATTTCTAGGCAGGACTTGCGCGCTAAGCCGAGCGAAAAGGCGCGAGGCGTATCTATGACCTTGCCTCCGTCAATGTCAGCCTCTATCTTGGTCCCTGGCCCGTCGTAGTCGGCTTCATCACCCTCCACCTCACCCTCTTCGTGCTCGCTCTCCTCCGTGAAGGCTTGTATTGCGTCTGCCTCGAACCAAAGTTGGGGAGTGTACTCGGGGGCAGAGTGTAAGAAGTTTTGTCGCCAACTGAACCCCTTACGAGTGATCGCGACGTCATGCACAGGAAGGTTGAATTCGCTGGATTGGGGTGCTCGGCGAAATTTTGAAGGAAGGCAGAAAAGCTGGGAGACCGGGCGCCTGAACTGCGTCATGGTAGAGAATGAAGATGAAATACGAAGACAAAGATATGTATCACAAGCAGAACTGGAAACGAGCAAGAGGAAGCGGGGGGCGAGTTATGAAGATGGGGGCCGCTGATCACTAGTGGGTGGTGGTGAGGGAGGATGACATCCGCAAGGGACTGGCTTTATAAACGGATGCAACGCTTTGTTGTCCATCACTGTGTGGACAACCGTTGAGGATAACCCACCACTCAATGCGGGGACAATGAGCCACTCGTTTGCATGTTTGCCAAAGTTAAATCCACACCCACAACATCTACATATGACATCGCTTCTTGGTGTGGACATGATCTGTGTGTGAATAAAAATTAGCTTTGGAATAGAATCCGCGGGTCCACCCCTGTCCACCAGCCGTATGGTCCGGTGTCTTTGTATCAAAGCAAAGAGTAATGACAAACCATACATAAACTTTCGTCAACCTAGAAATAGAGCTCCGATATGCTCCTCATTAGGACCACTTGATTCGTACATTATATGCAACGTGTACCTTGTATATCGTTGGCATAAATTTTGGCGTGGTGACGTCG
>JBBPUC010000562.1:0-15739 GCA_038094375.1 Tubosaeta aff. heterosetosa
TATTGGGACAGTTTTATTGCTCAGTGTAGATCATGTGATTTGGTTGTTATGACACTGAGATATAGCCATTTTAAAATGTCATGTCATTGGGACACTTATTTGAGCATTATCTCAAACCTAGATGTTTGTATTTAGTATGTCTGTTACAATTTCTTTCCTTGTCTTCTCTATCACATCTACGACATGTTCTATCTCTTATCTTTTGTCACACTTTGATCTTATTGTTAGGCCGATTCCTTTGCATCATCTTGTCATCTTCCTCTTGTCATCGGTCTAATGTTCATTCTTACCGGTCTGTACTCTTCTCGTTCTAGTTCCCCTTTGAGTATGTCCTTTTCTCTTTTGTCCTATGTTTGATTCCTTGTATGTAATCCTTTGTTCTTTCTATGACTCGTTTCCTATTTCATACGGACAGCCTTCTCTGCAGTTGTTTCTCTCACAATGGCTTAGTATCCCCATATTCCACAACACTCTACAGTGTTCCATCAGTCCAATTCCACACTATATATATCTGGCTGTCATGTACTCTAGTTCCCCACTCTTGTTCTTCTGTATTCTCCACAATACACATCGTTTCACTTGAGTCACTCCTCACTTGAGACTTCATCATCAAGCATCTCTTTGTTGTTGTTGAGTTCCCTCTCGTCGACTCCTTGAACCTCTTTGTCGTTGTTGAGCAATCCTTGTCAACTCCTTGTGTACATCTTCAAGTCTCTCCTCATTGACCTCTTCATCTTCTAGTGTTATTTACAAGCTACTCCTCATAAACTCCTTGTCACTCTAGTCGCCTTCTTCAGGACGTTGTTATACCTCTTCATGAGTGTCCTCCCTAATCAAGGTTTGTGTCGTCCACTCTGCTCAAGTGGTATGACTTGCGTAACAATGCCTTCCTTTGGCATTTATCACTGCCTCTATCCTTCTAGACATACTTTCAATCAATCTTTTACACTCTTCAACCTCAATCTTTTACACTCTTCAACCTCAATCTTTTACACTCTTCAACCTCAATCTTACCTCACTATACTGTAATCCTCTTTCAAAGTTCCTATACTCATTTTAATGGTCTTGAGCTTTTTTTTTCAGGATTTGTCAAAATGCTTAATAGGACTAAGGTCTAGAGACTGAGCTGACCAATCCAGAAGCTTGATTTCATGAGAGTCAAGACAATCATGTCCCCTGTTGAAGGGGTGCTTGAGCTCATTATCCTACTGAAAGATAATGTTTTCTCTAGAAATCCTATAACTCTTCATGCTGGAAAGTAGATTATCCTTCAAAATGGAGACATACTGCTCAGCATTCATCCCACCCTCTACCTCTGCTAGAATCTCCACACCATTCCAGTCTATACATCTCCAAACCATTAAAGAACCTCCTTCAAACTTCACTATCTTCTAAACCTCTCTATTCTACAAAGGCTCACCTGCCACTTTCCATATACATTTTCTTCTATCTGTGTGATCAGATCAATGAGGAACACCATAACACTGTATACACAAGGCATAATGATATTAAAGTGGGATAAAGCATGTCCAGTCAAACAAATGTAACAGTAATATGAAAGAGCTCTGGAGTTGGCTATGAAGGCAATCCAGAGTTCTGGAGTTAGTTTTTGACAAATAATGCCAAACACTCACAAGATAGAAGATAGTACCTGCTATTGAAATTCTAACACTGCTTAGATCATGTGATTTAGTTGTTGTGGCACTAAGATATAGCCATTTTAGAATGATATGTCATTGAGACACTTATTTGAGCATCATGCTATCATTCATTAATTAATGAATAACATAAAGATTTGACAACCTCTAATAGATACTATGTCATTTGTCTAAAATTGCTCAGCATCAGGACACTTTTTTAAGCTACTATACAGTACATCATCATACATGAACTTAGCCTAAATCATGATCCAGGCTTAGCTGAAAGTTGAACCTGAAATCAAATTGATTGTTTGTGTTAATTTAAACTATATTATTTCCAGACTCTAGCCATCTATCAATAGCATCCAAAACAATCACTGATGAATATCAAATTTACAAGTTTATAAAGGATCTAGTAGTAGACTATATCATAGAAATTAGATAGATCAAATTACATTAGATTTTACCAATGTATGTTAATACAGCTCTCTCTTAACATACTGTTACTAAATAGAATTTTAATTTCTTGTTATAAACTAGATATTAAGATGACATCATTATAGAGAAGTTATTTTCAATTTAGCTCTAATACTAATTCACAGGCATTCACAAGAGCTTGAGAAACCTCATAGTATACACTATATATGTATTTGTCATAAAAACATAAGGTAATGTGTAATCTAACGGAGTAGGTTATGCTAATGGCTATGTCCCGCTAGGTGTGCAGTGATAGTGAAGGGATTGTCAAGTGTGAGACTCACTTGACTTGAGAGAGTGAAGCTCGGTAGAGTATTGGACTATAGTCCAGAGATGTACGGAGTGTAGTCTGGGTTGACGGAGTTGAACGATGAAGGGCTAAGCTGTATAGCCTAATAGCAGGAAAGGGGACTTGATTGATCTGTGATCTAATCAAGGTACAGGAGGATAATCTGTACGTTATGTATGTGCTGTGCACTATTCTACTGATAGCCCTATCTAATCGATCTATTTATACGTAAAGATAGTGGCTATGCCAGATAACCATAGATAGAGTGACATAGCAGTTAGGCAGTGCACATAGCCCTTAAGGCAATGCATACCTGTGTATACCTGTGCAATACCTGTGTTATGCACAGCTAATGGGCTGTGTGTACAGCCCTGTGAGTCATACCTAGTCAGTGTGAGTCAATATGACTCATACACAGTCACTATGACATCATAGATAAGATATGATGTCATCGTCAGTCATGAGTCTAGATGAGCATCTATATGAGGCTGTGTATGATCTAGACTTTGATCATATGTACAATCAACTAATCAGTCTAAGTGTTGACCGATTAGATGACTGATTAGCTAGTGTATTAGGATCTATGTCCTAATCATACACTACCATTTCATCAACCCCTCTAAGTGATGAGTGAGGCTGAGGCAAGGTTAGCACGTGTCATAGTGGAATCAAGTCCATCAGCTGGGCAAGAATCAAACTAGTAAACTTGTCAATAAAAATTGATGGGACAGTTAGAGGCAAACCGATTTGTCAACCACACTTAGTGGGGAGATCACTTCTTGAGACGGCAGGGCTCTGGCTGCAAAGATATCATGCTGTGCAGCTTTGACTTGCTAGTCATGCTTTTGAGTCCGTTCCTCTTGTTTCTTTGCCTTCACAGCTAGCTCTTCTTGCTGTGTGGCCTTTTCAAGTCTAAGTTCATCTTTGGGTGTATTAGCAATGATTCATACCGGCAAATACGCTTACCCTACATTGCTAGAACCTTTGCAGTCGGTCAGCGAGCATGGCCAGTAGATGCATGACTCCCAGTCTCAGTATCTTGTGACTGGGATACTTTGTCAAGTAATTTGGCCATGGTTAGGGTATTATGAGTAGATGAAAGTCAAAAAGAGAGATAGCAGAAAGAGCACACTAGTTCAAAGTACGCATGGCTTAAGCCATGAGATCAACTGGTCCCTTAAATAGTTTTGGTAAATACCTATTTCCATGACCATACAAAGAACTCACCAAATTACTGTCAGAGGGGCAATGAGCAATGAGTTGCCATACCGTTGAATGTAACCATAGTTCAACGTTTAACCCTGGACTCCGGATTTGAGAGGTGCCCGTTAGTTTAACCTGTTTAGTGGTGGTCCCTTGATGGCAGTTAAACTCAAAAAATAGTGGCAAGGACCAGGCGAAGAACTCACCAAAGTAATGAGTTCGCCATTGTTGCCATGCCATTGAATATACACAATTCAACCCTAAACTCCAAACTCAAGAGGTGTTGGGTAGTGTGCCAGATACTAGTCTAACCTGTTTAGTGGCTAGGACTCTTGAAGACGGAATGGCAACACAAAAAAAAATACCAATGATGATCAAGGAGATGTAGTAGGGCTCTTGAAGTGGCAACCTCGGCAGAACATGGAACAGCCTACTATGTGAGGGACACAGAGAGTATGAGGGACGCACTTGATCCAAGGCCGTTGGAGCCTTAAAGCTACTACTAGATCAAATATGAATATTGTCAGCAAATCCATTTGGCAACCTCACAATACCAGACACCCACTGGTTAAACAGCCACTGCACACCATGCCCCGTCATAGTACAACAGAGTCGAGGCATATATGCAATTTTTGCAAGCAGCCATTTCCAACCACTGCCAGTGTTCACTGACATATTGGACACTCAAGACCCTGCTGTACACGATGGGAGGTCCAGGCGCATGAAGACTCTGAGTCTATTTTTCCTAGAAGACAGACATTAGTGAATGCTGTAGCAATAGAGGAAGTGTTTGAAGAAGATGACTTCCTGAGGCTGGATAATGATGCACCAATACAGCCGCCAACCCAGGACGATGTGTCAGATGATGTGCCAATGGAGCCAGAGGCTAGTGATGGTGAAGATGACAAAGGCTTTTTCCCCCGTTTTGCTGAGGAATTTTTGCTGAAACATGCCGCTGATATTCTTGGCAATGCTCCTACCACCTTTGAAACAATGCAAGAGCATCAAGACGCCTCAGGTAGAGGTTCTTATGCTCCGTTTGCTGACTGTGATGAATGGGAGCTAGCAAAATGACTTATCAGTAATGTCAACCAGAGTGTGACAGAAGGATTTCTGAAACTACCAATCATGAGCATCCTAACTGATAGCTTTTAAAAAGCTTTGAAAACTGAATGTAATCACCTTGACAGACAAGGAACCAAACACGCCCGACGTTTGGCAGCAACTACAAATTCTTGAAGTTGATCGATCAGCTGCCTATTGGGCCAAAGTGGTCATGTCAACTGATTCGTACTCACGGTGATTGTGATCCAGCCGAGAGTAGCCCTGAGGAACTGGATGAAGAGGGAAACAGCAAATCTGAGGAACTCAAGCTTTGGATGCGCGATCCTGTGGCCTGTATTTAGGAACTACTTGGGAACCCTGCATTTGACAGGGAGATAGCATACATACCAGAAAAGGTGTATGTGGATTGTAATGGTCATATGCGTCGATACAATGAGATGTGGACTGCAGATTGGTGGTGGAAGACACAAGTAAGTACTAAAAACGCTGTAATGTGAGCACCATGCTAATCCAATGATAAGGAACACCTACCTTCTGGAGCCACCATCGCGCCAGTGATCCTCGCCTCAGACAAGACAGAGTTGTCTTGATTTAAAGGAGACAAAACTGCATGGCCCGTTTATCTTACCATTGGCAACCTGTTGAAGCAAGTTTGCCATGAGCCATCCCGTCATGCTTCCATTCTACTAGGCTACCTACCAGTTTTGAAACTGGCATTGTTTGAAGACAACTCAGTGACCGGTTACCGCTTGTTCCATTACTGCATGAAGTTGCTCCTTCAGCCTCTTGTTGAAGCAGGAAAAAATGGTGTGGAAATGGTGTGCACTGACGGATGCATCCAATGAGTTCATCTGATACTTGCGGCTTTCATCGGTGATCACCTAGAACAATGCCTGGTGGCATGCTGTACCGAGAACCGCTGCCCAAAGTATTTGGTGAGGGCGGACCAGCATGGCGAAAATCAGCAATGTCCACTTTATAACCAAACACAAATAAAGCAAACCCTTCACGCCCAGGCCACCAATCAGTACCCACCCGAGTTCATCACTGAGGGCCTTCACCCTATCTTCTCGCCTTTTTGGGCTGATCTCCCCTTTACCGACATATTCACTTGCATATCTTCTGACATACTGCACCAGCTTCACCAAGACATTGTCAAGGATCATCTCAAAAAATGGTACACCGCCATTGCTGGACAGAAAAACTTCAACAATCATTTTCATATAATGCCCATCTATCCAGGACTCCGACAATTCAAAAACAGGATATCTAAGGTGAAACAGTGGACAGCTGCTGAACACAAGCAGCTGGAACATGTTTTCATTGGTGTGCTTGTCAGTACTTCTGCAGACCAACATGTTTTCCAGGCTGCTTGCAGCCTGTTGGATTTCATATTTCTTGCTCAGTACCAATCACACACTGACAACACGCTTGTAGCCTTACAAGAGTCCCTAGATGCATTTTATGCTATTAAGCACATTTTCATTGACCTAGGTTGCCAAGACCACTTCAACATCCCAAAGCTGTACTCTATCCTTCATTACATTGAGACAATCAAGAATCTTGGCAGCCTGGATGGACTCAACACTGAGACTTCTGAATGGCTTCACATTGACTTTGCCAAGAAGGCTTATGCTGCCACCAGCCAAAAAGACTACACAGTCTAGATGACTAAGTGGCTTCAATGGCGAGAGGCCGTTATCTTTTTTAACGGTTACCTCACCTGGCATCATAAAACTTACTTGACAGACACAGTGCTGACTGGTGATTCAGGGTCAGAGTGCGAGGCTTCTGCACAGCTTTGTTACATGGCTGCCCCAGCTCATTATTGTGACTATCGTGTTGCTTGCGAGGCTCAATTTCTGAACAAGACTCTTCAATATTTAGAACAGCACCATGATGCAACATCTTTCCTCACCACTCTCAAAGCTTTCATTGCAAGCTTGCCTTGAGAACACCGGTTCTTCGAGCCTAATTTACATGACCGCTTTGACATCTTTAGCAATCTCATGCTCTCTTTGCTGTCATGTGAACACATGACAAACCAGAACCGCGCAAAGATCTGGTGTCACCCAAAATGTTCCAATGGCATCCAGAAGCCACTGACAATGGCAAGGTTTGATACTGTCCTCATTGAAGTTGACACTTTATCATGTCAACAGAGTGGTCTACATGGTAAGCCTACACTTTCATATGTATATCTACTGACCATGATTATAGGGCTTTGTGTTGCAGAAATTCAGGCCATCTTCAAACTCCCACCACATCTCGGCAACTGTCTCGAAACTCTGGTCTACATCTATTGGTTCAAGCTTCTCCAGAGCTTTGACAACAATGTGAAGATGTTTCGCATCAGCCGCTTATCTAGGCAGCGGCTCCCTCATGCTGAAGTTATTCCGGTAAACTGAATTGTTCAGCATTGCCATCTTATTCCTAGGTTCCCCTGGGAGGCAGTCCATCCTTGGTGGATGAGTGGCCATGCCTTGGCCAATGCAGAACACTTCTACCTTAACAAGTACATTGACTATCACATTTTTGAGCAGTATAGACTACATATTGTGGACAAGCATTGAAGCAGCAGGTGGTGAGTAATTGTATTATACATGTCGCATATATCTTACTATTGAAAGCACACAGAACTGGCTTTATACTGTGCACAAGCAACTTAGGTAGATAGTGGAGGGCAGATGGGCAGGCAGTAAGTAATGTCTTTGCTAAAGTCACACGTTGTACTAATGAAAATGTCTAGCAAAATTGACATGTCTATCTTAGGATCAGTTATTGCATGTGATGGTCTGTTGGAGGTGCGGGCGGGCGGGCAGTAAGAAACTTGCTTGACTGAATAGACGTTGTACTAACCAACCTTTTAGACCATCCATCATGGTGTGGGAAGCCCTGATTGAAGGGGTAAGTGGTAAGAAATTCCCTTAGCAACAAAGACGTTGTACAAACTGATATTCTAGACCTTTCATGATGGTGCAATCAACATTGACACATCTCCATGTGCCAAGTCAACTGCTCTACCACTCTACCTACTATCAAATAGCTATGAATCAGTGTCGGCTTTCTCTTTGTCTCTATCACTTCACCTACTATCAAACAGCTATGAATTGGTGTTGGCATTCCCATTGTCTTGGTGTGCTGAGTCAACCGTCCTACCACTCTACTTACTATCAAACAACTATGAATTAGTGTTGGTGTTCTCTTTGTCTCCATACCTACTACCGTAAATATTTTGACTGCCATGAACGGAGGTGCTCGACTTGTCATGAAATAATGTTAGCGATCTTGAGGTTCCTTTGTAGCTATACAATGATTGTCTGTATTATGTGAATGTCCTTAGTAAGACTGTGTAGTGCTTGATGCATGTCACCACTACTATATAGTACCTTGTAGTGAGTTGTAGTAAGTTGGTCTTTCAAAATTACTACAGGGTACTCTGTAGTACTACATAATTAGGTGGGTTCTACAGCCTGGAATCTTTTTTCCTGATGTATGTGTCTACACAGGGTGGCAGAAATGACAACAACTCCAGCAAAAGTATTTTTTGGTGTGTAGCAAGGACAAAAATGTAGTGAAATCTTTGTGATACACCTGCATCAGGAAAAAGGCAAGGGGGGGGAGGGGGGGCTCCTTGAACTGCTACCACCACCATGGTCAGTTTTTCCCACACCTTAAGAAGGCGGGCAAGGCCACAAAATGGCAGACTAACGGGATAGGTTATGCTAATGGCTATGTCCTGCTGGGTGCACAGTGATAGCGAAGGGATTGTCAAGTGTGAGACTCACTTGACTTGAGAGAGTGAAGCTTGGTAAGGTATTGGACTATAGTCTGGAGTGTTCAGATTGTAGTCCAGGTTGACAGAGTTGAACGATGAGGGCTAAGCTGTATAGCCAAGAGCAGAAAAGGGGACTTGATTGATCTTTGATCTAATCAAGGTACAGGAGGATAATCTGTATGTTATATGCTATGCACTACTCTGATAATCCTATCTAACCGATCTATTTATACATAAAGATAATGACTATGTCAGATAACCATAGATAGAGTGACATAGCAGTTAGGCAGTGTGCATAGCCTTTAAGGCAATGCATACCTGTGTATACCTGTGCTATACCTGTGTTTGTCAAAATATAACTCTGGAACTCTAGAGTCATCAGTGCACCAACTCCAGAGCTTTTTTGCTCACCCACTCAATTATTCCTTCTGGAGTCACTCTATCTTATTTTAGTATGGTCTAACATTGTGCTCACAGCATGGTGGCATTTCTAACCTGCCCGAGCACTACTCCTTGTACTTTCCTTCTTTGGTGTGCCTATTCTCACCTATCTCCAATCCAGAGTTTTCTGGAGTTAAGCGCATGCATAACTTTGACCTTTTTAAACCTTTGAACACCACTCCCTCACCTCAGTTGTGTCTTGCTCCCTTTGCAACACTCTGAGGTGAGGTCTCTTTTTCTTAGTTAGCCACTTTACTCATGTAACTTAGTTTGGGCACTGTTGTCCCTATTTAGGTAATTGAGTTGTGTCTTGCTCCCTTTGCAACACTCTGAGTTTGGGCACTGTTGCCCCTATTTAGCCCCTATTTAGGTGATCTCAACAGTGTTATACACAGATAATGGGCTGTGTGTACAGCCCTGTGAGTCATACCTAAACCTTCTTGGACACTTTCCCTAATGAAATGATAGGGAATTGCAATATGTTTTGTGCATCCTTTCTGAGCTGGGTTAGATGCCAAAAATATGGATCCTTGGTTATCCACATATAGATGGAAAGGAGGAAGTTCAGATCCAAGTTCTGTGAACAAGGATCTAATCCAACTGAGTTGCTTTGCAGCCTCAGTCATACCCACATATTCTGCTTCAGTAGATGACAGGGTCACCTTCCTAGATAGTCAAGAGACTATCCCATCTGCAAGGAATACACAATAACAAGTAGTGGATTGACAAGTGTCAATATCTCCTGCCCAATCCATATCACTATAAGCTAGAAATCCAGATTTGGAATTTCCTTTATAAAACAGGCATAGATCTCTGGTGGTAGCCAGGCAGTGCACAATGTAGAGTGCTTTCTTAAGATGCTCTTCTATGAGATTGGTAGAGTACTGCAACATCTTAATAACAGAGAAGGCAAGGTCTGGTCTTGTTCCAAGCATGATGTATAGGAGTGATCCGATAACAGACTGATAGCAACTCTGGAGTGAAGCAAAGGATTTGTCCGTCGATGATTCCAGGTTATAGCTGGATGGAAGAGGAACATATGCTGGCCTGCAATTTTGTAGATCAAATCATTTGACTATCCTAGCATACTTGATCTGATCAAGTATTAGAGTCTGCTTGGAGCGATCTCTTGTAATCCTCATTCTGAGATATTTGGTGGCTTCACCCAGATCTCAACTTTCCCAATATTGCATGAATTCCTTCTTCTTGCAAAGGAGTTGGTTACTGTCATTTCCAAAAAAGAGAGCATCATCAACATAGATAAGAATGATGAGAATGATCCTTCCAGACCAGAACACATAAACTCTGGGATTGGAGTGTGTCCATTTAAAGCCCATCTGTAAAACAGATTTGTGGAGGGCTTTGTTCCACTGCAGAGCAGCTTGTTTAAGACTGTAGATGGCCTTCTTCAACCTGCAAACCTTGGTCTCTTTACCTCTTTGTATGAAACCTTCCGGTTGTGTGAAGTAGATCTCTTCATCAAGATCTCCAAATAGAAAAGCTGTCTTCACATCTAGCGCTTGGATTTCCCAATCTTCTAATGCTGCTAGCATGAGTAAGAGTCAAACTGTTTTGAATCTTGTAACCGGAGAAAAGGTCTCTTTAAAAACTACTCTATAGATTTGAGTAAATCCCTTTGCAATGAATTGTGCCTTGGTGTGACCATCACTTTCTTGACAAATACCCATCTCCCTATGATGGGTTTATGACCTGGAGGTAGATCTACAAGGTCCCAGACTTGTCTGTCCTTCATGGATTTTATCTCCTCATTGCATGCATGCATCTACTGTTTCTGATCTCTGTTAGGCAGTTTAGTGATGTTGTGATATTGACTCGTTACATCAAATACCGGTGCTGCCATTGAGATTAATGATGAGATGAAATGTGTGCTTATCTCTCTAGCATCATCCTGTTCTAGATTGATGATATCTGTGTTATCACCCCTTCTCCAAAGTGTCCGCTTGATTTCTATGGGTCTTAAATTCCCCATATGCATTGTCCGGAATGTGTCTCAGAGCTGGAGCTCTGTGAGATCTCCATGGAATTTCTGGTGGTTGTACTGGAGGTGGTCAAGGGGATTTTGGAGGAGTGACAGGATCCAGTGGTGGAGGCAGAGGACTATCTGGTTGCTGATTTGGATGTGGGCCTTGATTGGAATGTAGATCTAGTATCGGATTGATATCAAAAGTAGGTCCGAATTGATCATCGGGTGATGTAAAGTAGATGTTAAGGGTGGGGTGCGAGATAGACTCATCCCAAGGGGTTCGTGGATAGGTTCAGCAAAGAGAAGGGGTAGCTCAATGACACTCAGTACAAGGAGAGATCAATCCAATGTAAAATCAGACTGAAACGAATGGTGACAATGAATCCAGTGTTATCGAAACTGGATAGATAATGGTAGACGATGAGGGTGATGATGAGATTGAAGACAGGACAAATTTGCGAGTAAAAGAGAGATCAAGAGATAGATAGATTGCAATCACAAGATATAAGGCTTTATAGTCTGGGTATTTCCCAGGACTGTCAAAGTATGTCAAAGTGGAATGATCTGAAACAGGAACACCTTTCTGCAGCATCAATAACCCAGACAACAAAACAGAATCAAAACAGGGGAAGATAAGTATGACAGAATGACAAAATATTGGAAAACAAGAAACAAATGATGAATAATAATGTCTGATCCGGATACTTCATTAGACTGAGCGGACTCTCCAGATATCAACAGTCCGAACTGGACTCCACCTAGATCAACATAGATAGACATGGGACATGAAGGAAAGTCTTGAGCGACAAATGACAATACCTAGAATACCTGTAAAACATCCTCTACAAACGTAGAGAGCCTCAAGCTCCTACATCCACAGGGTACTTGAATGCTGACTGTCCACAGTCAGTCACGTGACTTGGTTGAGTGCAGACCTTCAAATGTGAAAATTGGACCCACTCGGATACTTAAGACATGGTTTCTATTCCACAACTCTTCACTCAACACTTCTCATCTCTCAACCCTCACCATGTCAACCAACTCAACCACCTTTGACGAGCTTATTCAGTACACAGCAACTGCCTACAATCCATCGCCCATCACCATCACAGCCACAAATCTTGAAGGCACATGTAACATTGTCCAAGACCTTGCGGACTGTATTCTAGATGACAAAGAGGATCTGCAGGAGGACCAGGAGAGCTGGATAAAGAGATGGGATTTGGCACTGGTACATGGTGGGTTTTCACAGACTATCCGTTTACTAACTTTGCATATAGGAACAACCTCATGGATGTCTCGCAATGGCTGGCGATCAGGGACTTGAGTGTCGGATCGATCTCCAAATGCTCATGGTAATATGTAGTAGCAATGAGCTGTACAAAAAATGGATCAACATCCGGAAGGAAAGGGAATAACGCAAGTCTGAGATGGTGCAAGCAGGGCCCTCAACAGAGAAGAACGCGGACTGTGGGCCAACAGGTCTAGAACCGGAAGTGGAACCAGTAGGAGCAACCATAGCGGATAGGATGGTAAGGGCGATGTGGAACAAGGTATGCCTCAAGGGTTATCGGGTATGACTTGTTATTAACCCATTGTATTAGCAAGTACGCTCAATCATCTATGAAGACAAGGATGAGGAGGCGCTGCCCCCAATGAAGAAGATTGTCATTGTGCCAATCACAAGCTTGAGCCTGGCCCTGTGCGGCCAGTGTGTGAAGAGACACATCATGTGTGTTGGTCTAGTCAACTGGGTCTGTGGTCCATGTGCCCAGCAAAAGATGAAGTGCAACCGGTCGAAAGGTTACGGAAAGACAGAGAAGAAGGTGGGAGAAGAGGCATCAGTGGACAAGGGCAAAGGCAAGGCCCCAGGTGCATGTACCCATAGGGTACTTAGACGCAGACTAACCAGATTGACAGAAGTTGCAGTTTCTGGACGTAGGCATCCGAAACCATTCTCAAACCCCCCGAAGAATGTCTTTTCCACAGACAAGTCAGATGCACTGGAGGATGAGGGTGAGGACAACAATGATATGGTGGAGATCATCACCAAGAAACCGACCAGTCCCATGTGTGGGCACCCTTCATCTGATGACTAGATTGAGGCCGTGCTGAATGAACTTGAGAGCAAAGTTCTCACGTCACAGGCTGCCCTGAAGAGGAAAATGATGGATCTAGGCCAATTGTCTATGGAGTTGGGAGGGCAGATGGATCAGATTGACGAGATCCGAAAGGCCATGCAGTCCTGTAAATAGTCCACGGCCATAGCTAGTCTTTTGTATTCGCAATAGTCGTATATGCCACAATCTGAGTGTCATGTCTGTGTCCAAGTCTGTGTGACCCCTAAGGAAAAGACAAGAAATATTAAGCTAATGAAAAGAAGTGAAAGTGAAAAGAATAGAAAATGACACCAGAATTTGCGAGTTACCACTTGACGTGTGTTCTTCATTCAACTCCTAGACATCTACACCTATCTGAACATTGTATATCCAAAACCGGATTCAAACGGATAAGAAGAAAGTTAGTCTAGATCAAATGTGCATTTGTTTAGCGATGTGTTCGAATGAATATCTAAATAATGTGTAGGGGAGCTCAGAGCGGATAAGAGAGAAAGAGATGACTGTCCTAATGGTAGAAGTGGTTGATGTTTTTGTGTTTTCTGTTTTTATGACTATTTGGATGTTATGATTGATGACACTGGACTAAATCTGGGATGAAACAGAGATCTCCGGACAAAAACCAGGGTGAAATACTAAGCATAGAATTACTTTTTGTTTTGTTGCGAGCTAGTCATATGAGACTGCTCCTTCATTTTCCTCAACTTCGTACTCTCCATCTTCTTCAACTCCAAACTCATCGAGTTCCAAATCAGTCAACTTAGTGAAATCCGGAACCAGAATTGACAACTTCTCCCTTGGATGATACGGAAGAAGATGAAACACAGTGTAACACAACTTGGAAATTGTGCCGTTCAACTCAGCTAGCAGATATGATCCTCCAGTAGTCCTGCGAAGAACCACCATTGGACCAAGATAGCATGGCTTGGTCTTCCACTTCAACTCCTTTTCAATCCGGGTATTCTGGACCAAAACAAGGTCTCCGGATCAAATACCTGATCTTGGATACAGTTCTTGAAGTACGCCTCGAAGTGTTTGATGGATGCAAACCGGGATTGTTGGACATGCTTGCACATGGATTTGATATCATCCTGGTGCTTTTGGAGTTGTGAAGTGTGCTAAGCTATGAGGTCGGATCTAGAGAAACCTTCAGCATCTAGAGCTGGAAGAAGAAACATTGCCTCTGTGAGGTTAAATGGAAATAGGGGCTCAATACTGTGCACCATGAAGTACGGTGACAGTCCAGTTGATTTCAGGATCATAATACGCTCTGCCTAGAAAACAGAGTGAGCAATAAGAGGTCAGTGAACCTCTCCCCCTTGGGTACTTTTGATGATGGACTCCTGGACATCAAGGTGATGCCATTTGACCACTCTGTTTGTTTGTGAGTTGTAGGGAGATATCTAGATATGGTGGATATCATATCAGTCAGATAGAATATCTAATGCCTGTACGAAGGGAGAACCATTATCAGTAACAATTTGGGCAACTGCACCCCAGCGACAGAGGATATCCTTGAAAATGAAGGAAGCTATGGCAGATGCATTTTTGGAACAAAGCATCTGCCATTCTGGATATGCTGTGAGAGCACAACAAGCTTGGACGATAAAGCAATAGCCTCTGGAGCAGGGCATCACCATGGTATCGATATGGACTTTGTGGAACAGTCCTCCGACAAGCAGGACAGTTGGTGGAATATGAAGCTTTTGTGTCTGGTAGATCCGACATTCATGACAGGTCCAGATGTACCACTTGACATCGTCCACCAACATGGGCCACCAGAACCAGATAAGCAGACAGGACCAGACTGAGATGACGCCCTTGTGTCTGAGGTCATCATGTGCTTCCCTGATAAGACCATAGCAGCAATTGACAGATAGTACTAGCTGATGGTAGCCATGCGGCTTGCAACAGTACAGAGATCTGTGAAGAATGAAGAAACAGGTAGCAGAGTTAATAAAGGACATGAAGTTGGCATTGTCAAGATCTGTAGGGTGGATGTGAGTCTCTAGGAATTGATGGATGCAAATGATACGGTCTTCTTTGGCGAGCGCTTTCAGAGAACGCGGAATGACTGAGGATGAATCTGGATCTGAGTCTGCATGATATAGAATGGATAGGATAGGAGGTGAAAGCAGATATCTGGAAAAGTGAGCTGTGTTCCACAAGGAACTGATAGGGTCATTGAGTAGATGTATTGAGAAAGAGTATGCGTTGTCCAACCAATCCTCAAAATTGTCATGCTCAACTGGATCGCCATTGGAAGGCAGATGATGAGAAAGTCTGTCTGTACCAGTATGGCAGGTTGCAGGGACATGAATGAGACGGAAAGTAAACAACAGGATACTGGCGATCCAATGGTTGATCGTCATGTTTGGTTGCAGATCTAGATTGTTGATCATGCCTTTGACGTATTTGGCATCTATTTCGACTGTAAAGTCAGTGATTCTGAATACGAAAATCCAGACTGCATGGAGTGCTCAGAATAGTCCGTATAACTTGAGTTTAGCCTGAGAGTAACAGCTCTCAACTTTGTTCAAGCTAATAGAATCAAAACCATTTGGATAGCATTTTCCATCATCTTTGTCCTGTGAAAGGATATATCCAACTGCAATGACCAAAGTGTCAACTGCAAGAATAACCTCACGTCTGGATTTGTAATCCAAGTGACACAGAGCTGGAGAATGACAGATAGCATCCTTGAGACACGAGAAAGCAAGTTGTTGTTTCTCACCCCATTCAAAT
>JBBPUC010000563.1:0-15736 GCA_038094375.1 Tubosaeta aff. heterosetosa
AGGTTCTAAGACTTGCACTGTGATCAAAATGAGATGGACAGAAATATTGGCTATGTGATATCTGTTGAGACAATGTCTTGTGGGTGTACTGCAAGTTGAACTTTTGCTTCATCAATCTTGTCTGCTACAGCACTGTAACTACAGGAGGAAAGGGTCTGACACAGTCTGATTTGGAGTCAGCACATCTGGAATCTCAAATTTCAATGCATAACATGCAATGCACTTTTATGCCTTATCAATCTCACTGAAATCTTGATATCCCATGTGTCAACTGACACAAATGTTGATGTTTCACAGTGAGCAAACAGTTCACTGCACTCATCTGGGGCACAAAGGCATCTCATAAAACAGCCAAGTATCTTTGCTATGCCTTGATTATCTTCCTGCAAATCTTTTCATGGCTAGGTAGTTCAGATTCCTCTAAATCCACGCGAAGATGACAAATAAGGTTTCCGAATTCCTTGCATTCAACAAGGTTTATTGATTGCAGATGCTTAGAACAGAGCGACGAAAAAGAGTGAGATGCACACCATATCAGCCACAACTATAAAGGTGATCAGATGTTTATAGGGCCCTTCCATCAAAAACAGAGGAAGTGAAATATCCTTGTCAATTCCTGAGCCATCTATTGACAGAGCATTCTCTTGACAAGGACTGAGATCTGCGAGACATGCACCATCTGTCAACACATCATGAATCTCAGCCAGTGAGTATCCGCAAGCAATCACACTCATGACGCTGTTCAACCAAACCTGCTTTAGCCAGAGTAACATATTCCAGGACATGGTGGCAATTGATGTAACCCTGTAATGCAGACGTTCCTGTGTTTAGGGAGTATAAAAAGGTGTGATCACGCCTGCTGGCATGCGCTCGAGCCCAGCCAACTGAGTCAGCATCGTGAACTCGCCTATCAGGTTCAATACCAGGGTCCATATGAGACAAACAACTCGCCTGCAGTATGTGCATACTGTTGCCTTGGGGTTTTTCTCGAAGAAGTGGAAAATATCGGCTTTGACTCAAATATGTTTTTCTGTTCCTGGAATATTTAACGAGGATCAATAGCAGGGTCTGACCACATCGCACTCTCTTTATTTTCGGTGCCACGACGACACTTTCGAGCACAGGACTTCTCCTTGAGCAGCTCCGTAGGTTGATATCCACAGAGGTGTTGATGGTTTGGCAAAGGGAAACATATATATCCTTAAAGGTCACTCTCCAAGGCTACTATGTCACAAGGCAGCCTTTCGAAAAGGACACTTTGCCTCTTTCTCTACTATTACTATCTGAACGTCCACTCGACTCTCTGGGCTTTAATCCTTCCCTAAGAGCAATACCAAACCATATCTTCTTCAGGAGCCTGGATTACATTAAACCTGTCTTCGTGCTCTGACGTCGTTCTATCACTAATTAATAGCCTTTTGAAAATTAGGACTGGACCTTCGACTTTAACACAAATGCACCAGATGGGACACAATATTGAATCTGGAGCAACTCATTTGACACATTGCTCATCTTTTCATGGAACATGACGCTTACACCTGAATGTGAGTATCGTAAACTGTGAGGTTTTGATGAGGGAACTTGACTTCCTCTTCCTTGATTGCATACCCATGTATTGCCACACTTTTGTAGACTTTTGACTTTTTATAGTACCCCCAGCTGAGACGTAGTGTCTTGCACTGGGAGAGATTGGCAGAGGATCTAGCTAACACAATATCCTAGTCATCGTAGGCTATTAATGTGGATGATGTCATTGCCGATGTACAATGCCCCAGTGGTTGCAAAATACTTCAAGGCTCCGGAAAAGTTTATATAGAGGAGCCCATGGGTTAGTATCCATGACGCTAAAGATTGAGAATGGTATCATTTACATTGAACGCAACTTGCATAATTGGAGCAGCATAGGTCTGCAAACCTGTTGCATTATCAATTCTGTTGGCAGCCTACACAAGACACATTCATAAGGACATTCTTACGATCAAACCAGCTCATCAGTAATTTGGCATGTCTACTGACATAACTAAAGTTACTAGGCTCTGCTTCACAGAGGGAGACCTTGTAGAGGATAAGCATATGTTTAATCAAGAATGTGTCGCAAATTGTGTAACCCCAGTTCCAATCCTGCCGCATTTAGACATGATTGGCAGTGCATTGGACCCACATTGACAAGGCCTTCTAATACCCATCATGTGCTTTCCAATTCTGTGAGTTGCGTTACAAGATGATTGCAAGCCCCGGCAATCGCCGGAAGGCGATTCCTAGGATGTCTGAATGCACGATTCTCGCTACTTTCACCATATATCAACATCTTGAGAGGCACCAGCTCTGATCTAACTGTTCATTCTTGTAAACTACTCCTCTCTGTCACATATCATGCTATCCAAACGTTCATATCATACCAGAGGTGCTCCAGCGGACAAAATTGCCTGCAAATACTGTACAAGAGAATTTGCTCCCCATGGCCTAAAATTGCACAAGTCCAGTTGTGCAAGTAGACAGGAGAAAAAGAAAAGAAATAAGGAATATATGAAGTTGGCCGCACAAGTAATTAATGTGCATCTGATTGAAGGTAAGATTAATTATGTTTCTTGTCTGATCACTGCAGGATGATTGAGAGTGTCACATAGGAGAAACTGACTCTTGTATACAGAACAACGACAACTACTAGAAGAACCACCCAAGATTACAATCCTGCAACAACCTGTATTGCCTGATGCCTTAGATATATCCCAGAACGTTGAAGTTGCTGAGTTGGGCAGTGACAACATGAGTGTTGGTTCGCAGCAATGCAAGTTTTGAGTTGGATTTCAGTTCTTTTATTCACATTCTTTAACAGGCTCCTCTCATATGAGCATGTCAGGTGCAACAGATGAGGACGGGAATATCAGTCCCACTGGTTTCACTGGCCACCCATCAGAATTCTTTGGTGCGGGGACTGTGAACGCCACTCCCTATAGTTTCAAAATGGAATACCACCCGAACAGCGGCCGACTGGCCATATATGAATCGTTCTCGAGTTATGGAGAGCGATCCTTCACTCTGACGCTACCTGATGATGCACCCTGGGCGCCGTTTACTTCTTGAGTTGACTTTGAAATCGCCGAGCTTACCCACCAATCTGCTATGAGCAAAGAGCAAATTGACCAATTGCTCAAGCTGATCTGGCAGGTCACTGACGGTCAGTCTGGCTTCTCGCTAAAGTCATACAATGATGTTATGAATGGATGGTCTCGCATTACTTCTAAATTAACATCTGTATGTATCCAAAGCCCATTTACATAGTACTATATTTGTTCCTGATGTCTTTCAATATGACTGTTCAGCTCAAAAACCATACAATCTCGGTGCCATACAAAAGGGAAACTCTAGAGTTTGAAATGTATTCCCGCCCACTATGGGAATGGGCTTTAGATATTCTTAAAGACCCATTACTTGCCCCACACTTTGTGTGGGATGCTCAGCGCTTGTATAAGCACAATGGTACCAACTTTGAACATTTTATTCATGAACCATGGACGGCTGACCGCTAGTGGAGCATCCAGGTAAGATTCAATCAGTGCATTACACTTCTATATCTACTGATTCTGAGTCACTTGTTTGACAAAACCAATATTTTATTAGTCTGTGTTGCCGGAAAATGGTGTTCCCCTTGGATTCATCTTGTATGCTGACAAGAGCCATCTCATGAGCTCAGGAAAGGTGAAAGCATATCCTGTCATTGCCCACTGTGCAAACCTTCCTGTGAATATCAGGAACAGTGATGGCCTTGGAGGAGGACGTATCGTTGGCTTTCTACCTATTGTATGTCCATTATATACCTGTCTCTAATTTGAGTTCTGACCAGATCTTCTTTCAGGTTCTAGAGGACTCCAGAGAGGATGGAAAGCTATCGTACATGAATTTGAAGCATGTTGTATGGCATGAGTCCTTCCTCAAAATTCTGGAGTCTATCTCAATGCTCTTGAAAACTGGCTTTGCATACAAATGCTTCAATGAATTAATACATTTACTTTTTCTGATCATCCCCATTCTATCAGCTGACTACGAGGAACAGTAGGTGTTTTATCATAATCTGAAATTAATGTTGACGTACAATTGGTAGATGCGTAATGGCACTGATATGAGGCTTGAAGTCTTAGTGTCCTTGCCCTATTTGCCTCATCCTATGTGACAAACTTCGTGACCACACAACTGCCTATCGTCTCCATTCCTGTCAAGATGCTATCGAATACCTTGAGCAATAGGAAAGGGATCATGCGGCAGGAGAGAAAGTTTTGAAGGCCCATAGTTTGCGGCCAGTCAAAGTCCATGCTATCCTCATTTAGATTAAGAGCTCATTTACTGGAACTAATGAATGCAAATATATCAGAATTGTTTTTGGCATGTGCAGCACTCCGATCCCCACAGAGCTCTTAGCTTTGATCCCTTACATGCTGATGACAGCAGGATGTGGGGGACACATCTATTTACTGACGTAAAGCTGCAATTGGAGGGATTAGGTCGTGATGCAGTGAAGAGAGTGGACGATCAGTAAGTAACCTATCTTTAATGATCTACTAGATGTACTTACACTATTATCACCATTTCCAGACACAGCCAGTTTCCACGCTGGCAAAAATTCATGCACTTTAGGTCTGTCACAAATATCAGTTTTAGTGACAGAAACCAACTACTTGACATAGCCAAGGTAAGTAGTCGTTTTAAATCATAATAATCATTGATTATCTTATAATGATTCTACTCTAGCAAATTCTGTATATGACACAGAATGTACTCACACGAGAATCTGACCAGATTGGCTATGCGCTGTTAAAGGCTATCTCAGCCTATTTACAATACCATATGTATTTAACGCTTGATGTGCAAATGGAAACTACCCTTGCAAATGGAGACACCACACTTCTCAAGTTCCATACTACTCTTGAGGTAAGTACCATCCAATAGTAATTGAGTCATCACTGTGGTTTGATTATATTACTGTGATAGGACTATATTGCTATACAAGGTGATGGTCTCACAAAGAATTGGAACTTCCCCAAAGCACACTTGGCCAGGCATGCAACTCAAGATATCCATGAAAAAGGTGTAGTCTGTAACTTCAGCACACACCCAAATGAAAAGCAACATGGACCCATTAGATGTGCATACCTTTGTCAAATGAACCGCAAGGATACGTCAAAACAAGTATGTAGTCTATGATTCAGAGCGAACACAAAATTTGATTAAGTTGTCAGCTGGCAAAACTAGATGAACAAACAGTTATTTGTGAACTGATCTGCAGCCGTCTTGAACACCTAGATGAGACACATCATAGATTGACCCTTAGCAAGTCCAGTGTTGAGGACACCAAAGAGGAGCTTGATGACCTGCCAGCTATGGGTCATATATACCTTGGCTTCCCACAAAACCAAACAATGTTGAATGTTGTAGAGCAAGAAATGGTGCCCAACCGCGCATTCCAAAACTTCCGTCAAAAATTTATCACTTTTATCAATATGTTTGCTGCTACCCATGGAATCATGCTACCAAGTGGGCCATCTCAATGGTATGTCCCTGATAACAAAGGCTCAAAGGTATGCCTTCTATCCATGTATATTTTAACCTTAATTTATGTAGTTGCATGACATTGTAGATACAGGAATTCTGATACCTCAAAGTCAACTATGAGTTTACCGTAGACTAGAAATTGGCTACTGATTATTTACGATGCCATCCAAACTTCCATGGAAATCAGTGCCATGACTGTGTGGTCATCCGCACACACGACCGGCATGGAAATCAAAAACATATATTTGCCTGCCTCCTTTTTATGTTTCGCTATACTATTTGCTCTTATGACACCCCACTAGATCTTGCACTTGTACAGCCCATGGATGCCCCAATTGGCAACCAATGCATCATTGATTGTGATCTAGGCTTTACTCGTCTTCATTCTCGTCCTTCAGCCCAGTCAGAATTTATTTCACTTCATTCTGTTGTCTGTGGTGCTCTCCTTGTTCCAGATTTTGGTCACTCTGGTGATTTCTTTCTTGTTGATCATGTAGATAGTGACTGGTTTCTCTGATCAAAGTTACTTGATTAGAATCAATATTGATACTTGTCCTGGAAGCTGTGCATGATTCCGAACATGACATTCTCATTTCGCCAATCAGTCACCTCATCTAGTGACTTGATACACCCGTTCTTCACCTAATGCATGATGGTGAGACACAGACATGTTGAGATTGTACTAACTAATATGCTATTTTGTGACAGAATTTACCGGCGCTTTAACCTACACAACATTGGCAGATAATGATCTATCAAGACAGAAACTCTCATCATTCGTAGGCTGTTGTCCTTCATTATGGAACATGCAGCTCACCACGTGTATCAAGGGTCTCTCCAATTTTCTCTGCACATAGTATTACCGCTGTGATCATTACTCTCACACCTTGACACACAGGGAGTCGGCTGAAATGCTTACTTGTCATGTCGGACAGGATTATTTGAGCGCCGTCGTAATGCAAGCATATTTAAGCCAAGCTTTGGGCCCAGAAAAAGGTGTGTTATCATCCCACTTTATTCACACCAACTTTGCTTTGCATTATCTCATGGCTCAACACGTCAATGTTCGTCATGACGAGGACGACTTTAACTTTGATGAGGTCAGCCCTGAGTCCAGCGATGAAGACTTTGAAGCTATTTGTTCAGCCATATCATGCCCAAGTGATGTTGCGACCGATGTGGATCTTCGCAAGGTGCATTTTCACATGTCTCGTTCTCACTATTTCTGACACTATCTAGGCACTAGAAGAGTCCCAGAAGATTTTGCTCGCCCTTCATGGAAAGTGCAAAACCCTAGAGATGCAGGTCACTGTGCATGATGCTCGGGAGAGCAAATGTCGGGGAAGAAAGGTAGCAAATCTTACTGGAGCTGCAATAAGTGTCGAGCTCCAGAACGATGCGATACACACATTGGGCTGGAAGTTCTCGGTGATGAATAGCTTTTGGGTTAATCCTGAAAATTTTCCACTGACAACCAACCCAAATGTCAATCTCAACTGCAAAGAATGCTGGTTATCTCCTCTTTCCATCGAAGATGGCATTAAGACTGAGCTTTTTCTTTTCGTTCCGAAAGATTTGCACCCCCTGATGGCCTATAAATCCTTTGGAAGTATTGTAGGTTTATTTCTCTTTTCTATTTTCTTAGTGTGCCTTAGGATAACTGGCTTTCATTCATAGTTTTGTGGTGGCATCCAGACCAGCCGCTCTGAATCGGTCTCGGACATGAAGAGTAGCAGCACAACTATATTTGGACTGAATCCTGAGTTCTTCATGCGAGGGTATTCCCGATCCAAAGAACCTACATGCCGTGGATTATGTCATATGCCGTTCATCAACTCCGGAACTCTGATGATCATCCCCTGCAATCTCCGATGTGATCTCCTGAAATACACATCACCTGACTTCCAGAGCATGTGACATTTCCTTTTATGTATATTCTTGTTCATTTTAGGTTACTCTGGTTACCTATATTCCCGGTGCACAGCTCCGGCATCCATTCTCCTTTTCCTCCGTCTTTGTCATTCCCTGTTCTATCTTACCAATCCGTAGTAATTCCGGTGCATCTCCACACTATAAATACTCATAGATACACTGTCAAAATCTAAGATAGGGGCAGCAATGCCCAACTCAGATGTGCTACCAAAGTAGAGACACAACTAAATTTACCTAAGATAGGGGCAGCAATGCCCAACTAAGGTAACATGAGTACAAGGACTGTAAACTAAGTAAAAGACCTCACCTTAGATGTGCTACCAAAGTAGAGACACAACTGAGGTGAGAGGAGGGAAGTTTGAAGATAAAATACCTATAGACACGTGCTCGCTAAACTCTGGGTAACTCCAGATCACTCCGGAGTAGGACAGGCGAAAATAGGCGCACTGGAATAGGAAGGATGAAAGGCGCAGTGCCACGAGGTAGGAGCAGCTGGAATGATCTCGGAGATGAATCTCTGTGACGATCGACTATACTACGAAAGGATATAGTAAGTCTGGAAAGGATAAATGAGAAAATGAGGGAGATAGCTCCGGAGTTTGTCCTCATGAAGTCCGGAGTTCTAGAGTTACATTTCTGACATACACTCCGTTGTACTTTAGTCTGAATATCAACTAAGATACTCCAGTGTTCCACCCAACTCCTTACTCCGCTCCTCTGCTCCGCTAAGGACCACCAAACCTACACAAGGACGTGACACATAAGTCCTGCGTCAAGGTCCACCAACTCCGACAACTCCTGCCCCCTTCGGACTTCCTCCGGAGCACCGGAGAACCGGTCTTAACAGATTACTACTTTCCCCAAGAACTAAATTGTACACCAAGTTTGTGCCAGTCCTCTATCCGGATCCAACAAACATAGATATGGCACAGTTTTTGAAGACAGCGACTCTTGTCAAGGTACATAATTAGATTTTAGTGTTTTTCTAGTATGACCTACAAGTTGTACAAAAGATACTGAAGGTTTCGTTGTTTGGGAAATCATCTCTTTCTGGGGAGATTGCTCTAGAGTCAAGACCAAAGGGTCGGATTTGGGAATTGAAATCAACAAGTGCTGGTATGATCGCTGCGGCAGCAGTGTTGGTGAGCAAATACTTATATCTGCCATTTTCGAACTCAAAATATGATTTCAAGGCTATCTTCGTTCTTTCTAGAGATTCCAACTTCTATCAAGTCAGCGAGAAATCAAAGATACCATATCATACGTACCATAACTTCTACCATCAGCAGCTTCTCACCGACACCCCTTGGGCAAACACAGTCTTTGAGTTCTTCAACAATACGCTCTTTCCAGATTCATCAAAGTCAGCTCATTCTTCATCAATGCTGGCAGATACCATCAATGATGACCATTACTGGGAAGCAGAGTTTAAATGGGCATCCATAAGAGACACAACTGATCAGCCCAAGCCAGATGTTCCCCCTCATCCCATTAGTCCCCCCTCTATCTCGACTCCCATCAACCACATTTCCAACAACATTGTCTTGGCTCCCATTACTTCTGCTATTGCCATTGTTGGTACTGCTGCCGTTCCCCCTGTCTCTGTTTCCATCCCAGCCCATGCTCCTATTCCTATCACTCCCCCGCCTTTAGCCCCGGTCGCTCCCATTTCTGTCCATGTAGGTTCCACCTCTTTGATATACCCAGGCATCATCCTCAACAACGAACCTGGTACTGTCCTGGCTGCTCCTCATGCTGGAACCCTGGCTTCAGGTCTCGTTGGACGTGCCTTGGATGTTGGACTTGATGCCATTGGCATGGCTGATCAACCCCTGACAAAGTTGAAAGGTGTCACAAAGTCCAAACAAAAGGGCAAGACCCCGAAGCCCAGTCTATTAGGTGTTGGTACCGATGGTGTTACAATGGATGTAGTCATGGTCTTGCCTTCAACTACTAGGCGCTCATCGGGCAGGACCACTAAGACCTCTAAGTAGCTGATACTTTGTACTCTTATACCTTCTTTTACGACTTATGAGCCTGAATGACATTTCATTACAGTTTGTTGATGTTGATATCAACATGGTGATAACTTCATCAACGATGACAGTGATTATTGATCAACAACTTTTTGTCTTGAACTATTACTACAAACTTGTAAGTGGAAATATTGATAGTATTCCATTGTAGAATTTATTTATGGCCCACACTGATGTCAATACATGAGGGCACACTATTGCTGCGCTGTTATCAGGGTGACAGTGACAAAGCAGAGCATCCAATGGCATAGCACCAATGACAGTGATCGCAATGGGGCAAAGTGGCCAACCACCATCACACCGCCAATAAGTGGTGACAAGCTCTCTTCTGGTAGACTTTCTTCTGGCAGATGCAGTGATACTCACACCCCTTCTTCGGTTCACAGCATTCCCTATGCTTCTGTCCCCGGTTCCCATTGTTTCAACCCCATCACTGCACCAGTGACCTAGTCTGCAGTCAAGGCTTTGCAGAGAAAGTCCTGCAATGAAGATTCCAATATGGATGGTGACAACTTCCAGCCCACTATCTGTCACCAACGCATCAAAGTAGAGACGTTGCGATGAGCTTCGTGACAGCTACTATGCTTTCAAGGATGCACTTCCCATCTCTAACCAGAAATCTAGTGAGGTTTCCCTCCTCGACCGTGCCTCTATTGCCTTAGAGAACGTTTCATGTCAGATACCATCTATCCTAGCATCAGCTCTTCTGCTATTGTGGCAGTCAACCCACATCTCCTCCAATGCCAACTCTATTCTTCAGAAGTACACAGCAGACTATCAGGATACATCTGAGAACAAGGCCCTCCTCCCTCCCCACATTTTTTCAGCTCGCCAACAATGCTTACTACTACATGCGGCGTACAGCCCAG
Source organism: Tubosaeta aff. heterosetosa (assembly GCA_038094375.1). Lineage (NCBI taxonomy): Eukaryota > Fungi > Basidiomycota > Agaricomycetes > Boletales > Boletaceae > Tubosaeta > Tubosaeta aff. heterosetosa. The sequence goes on from JBBPUC010000563.1 coordinate 10,385, forward strand.
GACCAGGCCATAATCATCAGGCATGACTCAATTTCAACCAAAATGTTGTCTTTCTGATTGTACTACTCCCTGTTTAGTGGCGAGACTGGCAGCAGAAAATCGGAAAATCGCCGACTCGCCATCAAGACCCTACTTGAGCTGTCTGTTTCTAATCTGGGAAAGAAGGGCTCCAAGCTTGCGACCCAGGTTCCAGCTGCAGAGTTTGTCATTGGGTTTTTCTGTTAAGATCAGTCACTCCTGTCTTCTGGAGTGACAGTCCGAGGGGACGAAGGGTTGGAGCGGAGTGGTGGAGCGGAGTGGTGAGTCTTGGCGCAGGACTTATGTGTCATGCCTTGCATAGGTCTGACTCTTAGGAGTGGAGTAGGAGTAGGAGTGGAGTGGAGTGGAGTGGAGACAGGAGTTATCCAAGTCGATATTCAGACTAAGGAGTGACAGTGAAGTAACTACGATTTATATACTACTGGAGTTGTATCGCATTACTAACGGAGTGGCTGCGGAACATTCTGAATGAGTAAGACGGGAAAGGAGGAAGCTGGAGCTGTGCACCGGGAGTGAGACACGCCAGACTGCGCATCTAGGAATGATGACTAAGTAAAGTAATCAGGCACAGCCAATCAGAGAACAAAGATAACTAAATAGGGAAAGATCACGTGGGTCCAGATGTCACATGTGCGTGAACGGTGGAGATAACTCTGGAGTTGGTGTGGAGTTGGTGTGGAGTTGCAGAGTTGGAACGGCATATGACACTTTCGGTAACGCTCACACACTTTTCAACCCAAATACGTCTCGCTTTGGAAAATATACTGAGCTCCAGTTTACAGAGAAAGGGCACTTATGCAGCATCAAAACACTTGACTACTATCTCGAGCGAAACCGGATGGCAGCGGTGTCATCAGAAGAACGAAATTTTCATATCTTTTATTACCTGATGGCTAGGGTGTCATCAAAAGAGCAGCAACATCTCCATCTCACCAACAAGACTCAGTATCACTATCTTGGCCAGCGTGCTGGTACTAGGACTTACAACAATAACATGCGTGACAATGATGCAAATCGCTTTGAGCAGCTTAAGATGGCACTCAAAACCATTAGGGCTGTCCAAACGTCATGTTGCACAAACCTGCCAACTTGTCACTACTATCCTCCACCTGGGAAATCTCGAGTTCACCATTGACTGCAGTCATGACATGGACACCACTGTCGTTTGTAATATGGACACCCTCAACCTCATTGCTGAATTCCTTGGCATTCAATCTCCAGCTCTCGAGAGCACACTTTCATACAAGACAAAGCTCGTCAAGAGAGAGCTTTGCACCGTCTTCCTCAACTCCAACAGTGCATCTGACAATCATGATGACCTCACCAAGACTCTATATTCTCTCTTCTTTGCTTGACTTAATGAACATGTTAACCAGCATCTCTGTCCTGAGGACTTCAACACTTTTATTGGCCTCTTTGATCTTCCTGGACCACAAAACATGACAAGCCGTCCAAATTCGCTCGACCAGTTCTGCATTAACTTCACGAATGAATGCCTCCAGAATTTTGTACAGAAACAAGTGTTTGAGTCCCATATAGATGAGTACCAGACAGAAGGAATCTCTCACTTCGTTCCAGTGGTGCCTTACTGACAATGCCGAGTGTGTTCGCCTTCTCCAGAACAAGCCTGGAGGTCTCATCCATATCATGGATGACCAGGTTCATCAGTCACACAAGAAGACGGATCACACGATGGCGGAAGTCTTCAGTAAATGCTGGGGTAACCATTCATCTTTCAAGGTCAGCACAATCATTCAGGTTATCCTACCCTCACTGTCAACCACTTCAATAGCCCTGTCACTTACTCGTCTGAGGGCTTTCTGGTCCCTGGAGTGCAACTTGGACACTCTCAACCCGGATTTTGTTTCTCTCCTTCATGGATCCAGCCTCAGGTCTCCCGATGATATGGAAGGCACTCCCACGGAGCATCTTCTTGACAATTGCTACAATGCCACACAAATGACTCAGCAATGTCACCAGAATTTCTTATGTAAGTTCTATATGCTGAAATTCTCTTTCTACTCATTCCAACCATGTTGAATGCCTATTGGAACTTCATGGTTTCATGTTCTTCCTTCATCACTATCTTTTTTTCTTCTTTCACTATGGTAAGATGTGAAGACCTTTGCTCTCTTCAGAATTCTCATCTCAATTCACCCTCTTTACCTTTTTTTCGTTCCCTTGGACGCTGAGACCTACGTGTGGTCCTGGTCTCATTCATATTAGTGCATACTGTTCATTTGACTATGACATCCCTGATTTACCCTTGTCTGTATGTCCTTTATTGCCCACTTGTGAGAGTCTACAGTGCGCGAGGAACGAGCACAGCCATAGAACCAAGTCTTCGGACAAGTGCAGGCGAAGCAGCATTCGCTGGCACCTTGTTGTCTCGCGCTGTGCCATGCTCGTCTTGCCTGGTTCAGCCCTTGCCGCTCTTCATTGTATCCACCCACCACTCCCGGACCTCAAACTATATTTTTGGCGTCTCACAGCCATCTCTCCCTGGGATCCTGAGCACGTCAGCTAATGAGCCGAGCATTCTACGCACCCATCACCCCACTATCAATGTACGTGACTGTGATAATAATGATGGGGGCAGCACAATGATGCCATTATTAGCACACGACAATGAAAACATGGCACGGACAACATAGCAGTGTACCAACCACTGCTACACAATGATGAGGACAACAACAACCCCAATGAGGACAACAACAATGACCCCAATGAGGACAACAACAATGACCACAATGAGGACAACAATGACCACAATGAGGACAACAACCACAACCCCGATGAGGACAACAACCACAACCCTGATGAGGACAACAACCACAACCCCAATGAGGACAACAACCACAACTCCAATGAGGACAACAACAACAACAACCCCGATGAGGACAACGATGATAATGACGATAACAACAACAATGAGAGCAGGGCCAATTTTAGTTGTGTACTTTTCATTCAATTCATATCTCGAGAAATGGCTAAACTGAAATACATGAAATATTGATTGCAACTTCCTAATGTGATTAGAATGTACTTGGTATGAAATGACTGGGTTGGAATGTGTCAAAACGACTCAGTATACGTTGAACCAGTTGAAATGCAGTTGGAATGGTTTGGCACGTGATCAATCCGTTGGAATGACATTGGAAAGGGGGGGATCTTAATTTGGCTGTCAGCATTTAGTCAGCATTGGGACTGCTTTTTAATTGAGAGCTGTGACATGGGAACTGCCTTAGCACAATTTTGGGTCAAATTCCAAGTACATTTCAACCCCTCCAGCACATTTTAACCTTGAAATGCCTTATAAGGCGTTATAATTTTAATAATCTTTTTGCGACATGGTGCTCTGGTTCAAACTAGTCACACTGCTACTAATGTACTCTGCAAAGCTTTTCGTATGTCAGATATGATGTCATTCATCAACTGCATGAGAGCCATTCCTCGCCGCCGTTCTCTTCCTGGTTCGGGTATCACTATTGCTGTCCACCACCCGTTCAATATGGAATAGAAAGACCCTGCAAGGAATCGAATCTAGGCCATGGGAGTAAACAGACAGGCCGCGGATTCTACGACGACGAGAGGGAGGTGAGAGGCTGCCTGTTCTGAGTGAGTTGAATATGTGGAGCACGAGTGAGTCCTCCTCCACTAGAGCGTTGTTTAAAATAGTAATGGAATACAGCCTCATTTTAGAATACCGGACCGAGAGAAGTGCCTCAGAAGGCAACGATTTTGTTCATGTTTACAATCTGCAGCCGAAGTGACCTCTAGAATACCTTGCTCTGCAAGGTAACTGAACTAACTGGGGTCAGTTGTGTCAGTTGTGTCAGGCTGTGTCAGTGGCATGTCAGTCAGTTCAGTTGCGTAAGTAGATATGCCAAATTCCTGATGCTGTCTTCTGATCACACACTACGGCACTGTCATATACTGTTCCAACTCCAGTCAACTCTGGTCAACTCCAGACCAACTCTGGTACGATCTCCTTAGATTCGCATCACCTGACTTTCGGAGCGCATGACATGACCTTATTTAGATTAGATTAGATTATGTAACCAGACTCCGCACCACTCTGGCTGTCTGTATACCCAGTGCACAGCTCCGGTAATCGGTCTCCTGTTTTCCTGTCTTTGTCATGTAACGTTCCGTATTATCAATCCGTAGTAATTCCGGTGCATCTCTGCACTACTTAAACTCGTAGATAGACTCCAATGTACTTTAGTCAGAATATTGAACTAGTCCTTCCGTGTTCCACCAAGTCCTTAAACTCCTCAACTCCTTAACTCCTCAACTCCACCTCCTAACTCCTCCACTCCACCTCTGAACTCCTAAGGGCCCGAACCTAGCAAGGGCGTGACACATAAGTCCTGCGCCAAGGCCCACCAACTCCGAACTCCTGCCCCCCTAGGACTTACTCTGGAGCACCGGAGAACCGGACTTAACAGGCACCCGTTACTCAACTAGTGACTGCAAGTTGCTTAGCATGCTGCATGCCCTGCTGCTCCCAGTTTACGGGAATCACTTTTGTGGGTGTCACTTGTAATATCTTTGTGCCTGATTGAAGTGTTGTTGAATCACACCTAGCGTTGCAACTATCACACGATAGTTGCAATAAAGTTCTTGGAATTGGGGGTGGAATTACACCAACCTACTTTGTTGACGATAAAACTAACCATAATTGGAGCCCACTCTCACCACCACGACAGTTGACGTATTTGGGTGGAGGGTTTGTATCGGGTGATGTTTTCGCCAACATGTGGGTGCCATTTAGTCTTCAAGACATACTCCCCGCCCGTGTCTATGCGTGGAGGATTCTAAACGCCATGCACAAGCCTGCCTTTCCGTCTTCACACCACGTTGGTGCTCCGACCTTCCCGATTGGACCCGCTCCTGACTATATAACTTCCCACGGGCTCATGTCTTGGTTCTTGTCGTCGTTAATTATGATGAATCCATCGTTGGACGGTCCCCTCGTCGCATATAGCCTGTCCCAATACCTACTCGATTGTATCAATATACATGACACCATCACGCGATTGGTACGTGACCCATTGTTCCCTCTTTCTAATCGTTCATAGTGTCCTATAATAGTCGGCATATTCTGATTGCAGGGGTTTCGAACGCCTTGGAAATGAAGTTTTTGCCTCATCAGAGGTTACAATAGGCAACTCGCTCATCACGAATGACGAACCTCTAGGTAGGCACCACGACTCAAGTCGGTAGTGTTCCCAGAATGATATCTAGGTTAGGCAGACCGGCCAAGGAAGAAGCAGAGTCTTGGGCCAGGTACTTTGAGCGATTCACCGC
>JBBPUC010000564.1:0-15725 GCA_038094375.1 Tubosaeta aff. heterosetosa
TTGGCTGTAGTCTCCCAACTCTGTGATTTCCTTATTAGGTGTGATTTGTCATCAGGCCAAACGGCCACCACTCTCAGCTCATTCGTATCCCATCTGTCATACATAAAATGGTGGCAAGCACTCTCTTACATGGTGGCCTAGGTACGTCTGCCGTCTTCCGTTCATTGTGTCGGCGCTGACCTGGCTTGTTTGTGGCTAGCGGTCGCGTTAGGTTGTGACATGAAGGAGTCCATCAAGGACAACGAGCACCTCGCAAAGGGCATCGTCGCCATGCTGCAACACAACTATTTCGACGACGCCGTCGGTCGTATCGAAGGCTTTCAGATTTTTGGGGACTTTATGCAACACGGTAAACGGATTTAGTGACAACCCTCCGCGCCCGCGTACTAACGCGTCTGCACTAGCCAACCTGCGCGAGAAGACGATGTGTCACGACATCACCAACGTGTTGCTCGCGAGGCTCGCCAAGGGCAAGTCCAAGGAGACCCGGACCAGCTTGATTTGCTTGGACATCTTCCAGTCCTTTAACAGTGAGTGGCGGCGCGACGACCTCGGCTGATTTGTTGACGTGGTCCCCTCCCCAGATCAGGTTGGTCAGTCGGGTTCCCGTATTCTGGGAAGACTGCATGCGGCGCACGAGGACGTGCGCGCGTGATGCGCACTCACGGTGAGCTTTATAGCCCACTGGATAGGCAATAAGTGAGCTGAGCCTGGGCGTGAAATGATGTAGAAACCAATTTGAGCAGGTTCAATTGAGCTAGAGGGGAGTTCTCGCTATCCTTTTGGTAGCCTCTGGGTCGACATCGAGGTCGAACCGGATGTTGAGTCGTGGTGCAAACCGACTCGCCTGTGAAAGAGTTTGTCAACAGACGACCACCTCCCACGCACCACCTCCCACGTTGGACTCACCGATTGCAAGCACGCCTTCAGCCTCTTCAGAGGCGGCACCAAGGGCATCCCAGAGAGCCCCTCCTGCTCAGAGGACGACGACAGCTCAGAGAGGCTAGACCATATCCACGGGCGACAACACCCGCGATCGATGTGCAGAGCTCATCTACGATGGCCTCGCCTGTGGCTCGGGTGCTCGTATGTATTTGTTTCACACACACCTCTCGTCTGACTCGATCCCGGCCAGTGATCTCATCACCCGTCGCGCCCTGGCCGTTGAAAATGCGGTGTATGCGCAGTTTGGTGGCACGAATCAGGTCTACGAGGGCAAGATCTGCTCCCTGTTTGCCTCAAGGACAAGGCGAATCCGAGCCTGCGTGAGAGCATTGTCAGCGGCGAACTCTAACCCGAAAAATCCAGCGCGATAACAAGCGAGGTATCGTATCGCTTCTTGGACTGTGTTGCATGCCACGCTCATCCAGGGCTAGGAAATGATGACCGAGGAACAGCGTGCCGCTGCTTGAAAAACAAAGGAAGAAAACCTGTTCAAGTCCCTTGGTGCTGGAGAACAGGAAGTGGAAACTGAAGGCTTCCAGTGTTCGAGATGCAAGCAGGTACGTCATCTTTTCACGCGCGTGTATCGTGGCAATTGACTCTCATCCAGCGCAAGTGTTGTTACCGTCAGGTTCAGACCAGAAGCGCATGGCTACCTTTGTCACGTACGTCTATATGTTTTCTCTCTTCATCGTTGCTCACATTCCCCGTAGGTGCGTCAATTGTGGAAACAGGTTGGTGGTCGCGTCCAGATGTCATTCAGGTGGACTCATTCTCTTGATTGGGCTTCGAATGGGCTCGTGTACGTTTGTCCCCTCTTACCTCACTTTCTTGCTCGTCTCGTCGGAGCGCCTGCGTGCACACCGCTGTCGTTCCCGCACGCGTCAAGCGCGACTTTGTCATTTTCATCATGTCTCAAGATGACGCCGAAGACGTGAAACCAAAGCTGAGCATGGACATCAATTGCGAGGGCCACAGTACGTCTGCTATGCCCTTGGCTTGCCCTTTGCTCATCACTCCACCAGACATCACCGTCAAGTGAAGCCAAACATGCCCTTCAAGAAGATATTCGAGGCTGCTGAGGTCTGTCTTGTCGTCCTTGTGTATCGTTGGATCCGAGTCCGACATATACTGTACACAAAAATGTTTTGGGAAAGACCCAGGCAGGTCCAAACGCTGAAGGCGTGGCGCGCGTTGCTTACTCTGTAGGGACATTTCGATTCAGAACAGAGTGAAAGCAGAACAGACGCCTTCAGAAGTGTGTTCCGACTGGGGCTCCTGCTTTCTTGTGCTGGTCACCGCCCCGGACAGTTGGGAATGGAAGATGGCGACATGATCGATGCCCATCTACAACAGGCACGTGCTGTATCGGTCGTCTTTGTTAGCTCTTGTTTACGGTCTGTTAGGTCGGCAGTGGAGATGCGCGTTGTTGTATTAATGCTTTGTCAGTGAACTGAGTGACGTGGGGTTGAACACCAATGGCCATGTCTCGTCCTCTCCTCGGATGGCTCAGCTACGCTTTTGCCAGGTATAACAACTCAGTTTAATGCGCGTCCTCTGTTGATCATTTCTCAGCGAAGTCTTTGTCGTCGTGTCACTCACCCTCTTCCTGCCCATATGTCTAGAGCAGTTTACGAGAGACAACGGTTTCCTGGAACCAGAACGGATCATTCCACGCATATCTAGTGTGGGCAAAGATGCTGCAGCTTCGGCGGGACGATGTTCAGTCAAAGATCGGTTGGCTTTGGATAGACACTGCGAGCTTCAGGTGCGTCATATACGATATCGTGTATAATCTCCTAATACATCCGCAGTCTCTACATATATTCGATATCCGTAGCGTTCCAGGCGCTCGGTGTTATCTCCATGTGCAACACCGCGGACCAACGTGAGTAGACGTCGAATGCCACTGACAACGTTGACAATCTCTCCCAGCAACGAGGCGCAAGCCACTGCTCCTGGCGTTTGCGTTCTCAGCTCATCCGCAGCCGTCCTCTTCCTCCCATTGTCATCGACCTCTCCCCTCTGGACCCTCTCTGCCGTCTTGGCAACGTGCGCCAACGTCGGCTTCGGCGCTTCGGTTGTCGCCATGAATGCTTACTTCCCTTCCCTTGCACGTGAATCTCCCGAGGTGATCGAAGCGCGGAACAAACTCCACAAGGCGCAACCGGCACCCACCGATCTCGATCTCGACGAGGCTGTCCTTCCAGATCCCGAGTCCGTCTCAGCTCCCTTGCTCGGCGCATCTGAATCGGACCATGACCGGACAGCCAACATGGCCTACGCCATTGCACTCTCGCGCGCGACGTCCCGTATCTCAGCACAGGGCATTGCATCTGGGTACTGCGCGGGCATATTGCTACTACTCCTTGCCCTTGTGCCTGTTACCTGCCTCCATGGCTCGACGTTCTCACTTTGCCTCGCCATCGGGTTGAGCGGCCTGTGGTGGATGGTGTTTTCAGTCCCGGCTGCTTTGTGGCTGCCACGTGCACAGCGTGAAGGAGACGGGGGCAAATGGGGCGTGTGGACAGAGATTAGGGCGGCATGGAAAAGGCTCGGGGTCATGCTGAACTGGTCTGAGATAAGGCGGTTGAAGCACACCTTTAGGTACCTTGCCACGTGGTTCCTGCTTTCCGACGGTGTGTTGTCTCTCACAGTTTGGCTGGATTCTGACGGACGATAGGGTTCACGACCATCACTTCTACCGCCATTTTGTTCGGCAAGACGACGCTACATATGTACGCCTCGTCGCTCGTGCTCATTGGCGCGATCACCCCTGCGTCTGGCATCCTTGGCTCTCTCGTCTTTCCAGTGCTTCAACGCTGCTGGGGATAGTCGAATCTACAAGTGCTCGTACTCGTAATCCTCGCGTCGTGTATCCCGGCATATGGATGTCTAGGATTCGTGCCGTTTGTGAGGCGGATAAAGGTCGGGGGGTTGACGACCCCCGGGGAGATGTTTGGGCTCGCAGCGTACTTTGGTGCGTTGCCCGTCATGTGCAAGGGTGCCTCTGACCGCGTATGGTTAGGGCTTTCGTATGGCGCCTTTCAGAGTTATGCCCGGGCCTCGTATGCAGAACTCATCCCCCCAGGTGAAGAGGCTGGAGCGCTATTCGTTGCTGTGTCTCCGTACCAAACCCATCTATCGAGTCACTCGACGCGCTCTACCGCGCTGGCGCCAACGTCAGTCTCTTCACTTCTTGGGAGCATTATACTCCCTGCACTGCCTCGCTCGACTTGCACGCCCCTCTGATGCGCCAAATTCTGCACAGTTTCTGTACTGATTCGCTGTACACCTCATTCGCGATCTCCACGCACCCCTCTCTACCCGCGACAGGAATGAAGAGGCTTGTATTCATGTAGCCGCCGAGCATGGCGAATGTATCAACATCTTGTATTCCTTTCTAGATTGTGGCACAACGAGGTCTTACCGAAATCCACGCAATTCGCGAGGGTATGTCACATCTCTTGGTTAACCGCGGCAGTTGATCATTTTCGATAGGCTTACCCCACTGGAGGTGGCTAAGCCACAGCTCCGCCAAGCTTTTATGGCCGAGGGCCAGAGCAATCGGCCCCAGTCGGACCAGTCGACCGTACCAATCGCCCAAGCACCTCCGTGTCCCTCTCTTCCATCAAACCATCCACGAATTGGGTTTCTATTGATCCTCCCTCACCTCTTGAATCCCAGGAACCCGCGAGCCACCTCCCGCCTGACTTTGGCATCAGCACCAGTTACGAACAACTCTTGGACAACCTTCAGTATCTTTCTATCCAAGGCCAATTCATCCACGATTATACAGAGCTCAGCAAGCCTGCATCCGTTATCCAGGATACTTCCCAATTGGGCAACAACGTCTTGGCGTATTTCCGTGGCCAGGTCGACGATGTTGCCAAGGAACTGCGCAACACCCATGAGATCCCCAATTCTGCGGACGGCCAGTGGAACCAAGTCTCCCAAGAGGCGGAAGAGCAAACATCCATGCAAAGCGCACTGTATTCTCAATTCCTTGGCGCGCTTCAGAGGAGGATTGCTGAATAGAGCACTTAGAATTTGTAAACGTCCAGACGCCATACGTACCGCCGTGTGTACCCAACATTCTTTTGTAAAATTGACATAGTCGAGTGCGAGCTTACGCATTGTTCGAAAGTTGTTTTCATCCTGAAGGCTTGAAAGACCGTTGAACAACTCCACTGATATTGACAAGCGTTCTCCTCACAGATCTGTTCCGCTCCGCACTGCCGACCGCAACAAGTTCCGCCATGCGGCAAAAATAAACGAAGTATCTCCGATGAGCTATGATCAAATGAGAGCTTGGGGTGCAGAAGAGGATAAGTCAAGGAAGCACACCAAACGGCGCTCTGATAGCGGCAGTGCTTCTGAGCTAACGAAATAGAGGGGTTGGTCATCTGGGCTGTATACATGATGTTTTTCTGTCAAGTTCTCTAGCTGCGGTAAAAGCAACTCATCAACAACTGAGTCTGATGTGGGAGTAATCCTCCTACCGAAGAAGCCGGGTATACAACATACGTTTCGTTCAGAGGGGAAGGACTCGCGTGAAGTATTCTCCCGGATCTTGCAAGTTCTTCTGCATGACCTGCACTAAGAAGAGGTGGCACGACGCTCAAATGGTCAGACGCCATATGTGATTCATGAAATGCATAGAACAACAAACAAAGGTTTGAACCATGCCGCCTTCATACGCCTCAAACAATGCTCGCGAGAACTCGATCTCTTCCAGTACCTTAGGGTTTTGTTTCGTGACATCCACCAACGCGTATTTCTCGTCTTCGGCGTCTCAAATGGAGACATGCTTGGCCGGATATGGTAAGAACTTGAGGTGTGGATGGTACCTAGCCCCAGTATGTAGCGATTCCCATTGTTTTCTGTCCATGTACTCACCAGCCATCTTTATCCCTGTTCAACTTAGTGTCACACACCTCGCCGAACAATGGACCAAAGTAGACACCATCTGCCTTGCACAGCGGTATCTCCTACGCCGCACACTGCAAATGTGCCTCGAGAATCACCTTGCTATCGAGATCGACCATGAGGTCGTTCATCGGCTTGTCAAATAGGTCGTCGGGATGCTGCACATAGTGCTGATCGATAGGGAGGTTGTCCGCGACGAGAACCGTGAGCGAATCGCGTGTCCTGCGACCCGCTCTTCCCGCTTGTTGTCACTGTTCAGTGAATAATGAGGCAGAAATCTCTTACTAAAGCCGTGGACGTACGAAATTCGCGATGCCGTATGGGAAGCCAAGCATCAGGACTGCATCTAAAGCACCAATGTCAACGCCGAGTTCGAGTGCATTCGTTACCACGATCCCGAGAAGATTCCCAGAAAAAGCTTTGTTCTCGATGCGCCGTCGATCCTATAACGGCTCGTGAGGTCAAATAGGCAAACGACAGGGAAGACCGCCACCTCTTGAGAGTAACCCGAGAGATAGAGCAATGTTATGCGGAAAGACGACAAGGAAGCTCCGTTGCGTACCTCCGCGATATGGCATAACCTTGGCTAGAATGTCTAGTCGACCATCCGCCCCCAGATCCGCACGAAGTGTTTTTATTGCCTGCTCAAAAACGTTAGCCGTTTGTAGAGGGGGTAAAACCACCTCTCACCAACTCACAGGCTTTGCGGATCTAAAATGAATACCCAAACGTAATCGTATTTCATTATAGGCGACCCCGACGTACATACCTATAGGCAAGCACCCTCTGCCGGCTAGTGCCGGCAGAGGGTGCTTGCCATTCAAATTTACCCAGGTTCCCATGATTCAAATTTGGAAATTCATTTTTTATATGAGGAGGTATACTATGTATATTACATAACCGGACGGGTTTATGTCCATATTTGGAAATTCGTTCCCTGTGAATTATTTAAAAGTACATATCTTAAACCACTGAATTTAAAATAACATAGTTGCTCGGACCACTATGCCAAAATAAAAATGTGCAATGTGTTTCGCATATATATACCCTCATTTCGTACACTGACAACCCCTGGTCATTTTTATTCCTTTGCATGCCATTGACCTATCTATGTTTAAGGAAGAACTCAAAATTCCGGATTTATTTACATTATGTACCCCACTTTTTATCCACTATAATTATGCCAATGCATAATATATCAAGTTCCCTCTGTCCATAATTGATGTATATAGTTGCTGTAAGTTGATATGAATATAGTTTCATTTGTATGTTACCTTTTAAAGATTGCATTTTTGCGGACTAAATCGGAAGCGCACGGCTTAGCTTTAGTTGGAACATATGTTTGTATATATCTAATGCGTAATTCCCCTTGTCCACCTTGTGGGCATTTGCGGGTTTATCGTATTTCGAACATTGGCTGTAGTCTCCCAACTCTGTGATTTCCTTATTAGGTGTGATTTGTCATCAGGTCAAACGGCCACCACTCTCAGCTCATTCGTATCCCATCTGTCGTACATAAAATGGTGGCAAGCACTCTCTTCAACCTTATTGTTCTTCCAGTTCCTTCGTATTGCTACATTATGTCACAGATCGAGAAAGCCCCAGATGTACCAAAGTGTGTATGCTTTCACCTCTCCCTGTCACTAATCAGACCGCCCTTGCCAGCAAACTCGCCCCCCCATGAGATGTCGCCCTCTCCCAGACAGCACTCCATAAAGGCACAGTCACTCCCGATCGTCCCCTCATCATGCAGGTCTTCAGCCCACAACCCCAGCAACAGAGCCCCCCTCTGCGAATGCCTCTCTCCAGTCCAGGCGCTCCACGACGCCCCGCCCCACCAAACAACGCGTGAAAGCTCCCGTCACCACCCCTCGTGGGAGAAGACGTACAGGACCATTTCCCTCTTCCCTCCTCACACCGTCTCCCAGCCCCCTCCTCCCGCCCACTCCCTCAGCCAGCCCAACATCCACAACCCCAATCCATCGATGGGCTATCCCCGCCCAATCAACAGGATCACTCCCCAGTTCCTCGCTTCCTTCTACACCATGGAAGAAAACTGGCAGATGACCGCAGAGCTCATGGCAGAGATCGAGCGTGCAGACTATGCCCAGACTCTCAGTCAGCAGCCCCCTGCTTCAGGAACCTCTGGCGTCGCATACGCGGGTGGCGCCCAGAGTGGCCCAGTATACGTGCGCGAAGTACCCTCACCCCACAAGGACTCTGTCCTCGACCACATGCGTGCAGCTGAACATCTCATCCTCAAAGATTCTGAGCTCAGCGCCCCTCTTGCAAGGAGACCAACCCGTGTCAACAAACGCGATCGCGAGCCACTGCCCAGCGACAGCATTCAGCCTCGTAATCGTCCTCTTCCAACCAGCCCAGGAAATTCTCCCTCCTACTCTCCTCAGGGGCACCCTAGCCACGAGGCCAATCCCCGGATCGCTTATCACCGCCTTACCACACACCTCAAGGTTCTTCCGGAGAAAGCGGCACCCCTGGGGACTATGTCTCCCTAAAGCGCGACCCTTACTAGCCTTCTACCACTTCTCATCCCCGGGTCTCCACCCCACCCTCCTCTCGCAAGTCTTCAAACGCGACCGAAATCACCCGCACAACACCACCTGCAGCCAGCAAACTTGCTAGCCAGACTCCTCCTGTCCAGGCGATGAAAACCTGTACGCCTGACAAGCCTCTTCCTGTTCAGGAAGAACCTGAAGACGACGTCGCCGCGGTGAAGGATAATACTGGTCATCTCCAGTACGATCATGGTGGGAGTACCTCGCGTGAGGACGACGACGACACCTTGATTGAGCCAGAGACCGCATACACGCGCTCTGGCAGCGACAACGATCGCGATGGCGATTCAGTGAGCTATACTCTGCGCTCACCGAGCGTCACACTTTCCGAAACCTATGCTGCCCGCCACTATGTGTCTTCTCACCACAACAACCGTCTCGCGAGTCTCACAAAACACCACCGCAATGGCTCTACTGACCAGCTTGGTCTCTGTAGCGTCGACGCCGTCGTCAACTCGAAGCCCCCAGTCAGACCACCCGAAGAGACCCGTGGGTCGCCCCTTTCTGTGCATGTGAATGCTGACCAGACATATGAAACATCAGAAGACACAGTACGCCGTCAACAAAGCCGTTCTTTCAATGACAATCGTGGCGCAGAACAGCCCCCGACCTTGAATCCGCAAAACCCTCGGCCACATCCACTTCAGACCCAAGTTCAGCGAGAAGACCAATATTACGATGATCCCGCCGCCGCGTACCTCCAAATGTACTTCCAGTCTGCCCGCCCAGACGCTCCCATACCACCCACACCACACAGCCAGACTGCCGCACCGTCCCCATCTCCATTTGTGTCTAGCATACAACCTAGTCCCGCTCCCCCCGTCGGTTCACCCTATCCTTATCCCTTTGGCCATGTCTGCCGTCCGTATGCTATGCCCGCCGTTCCTACCGTGCCATCTACCAACTACGATCCTAATCATATCGAAGAACAACTTGCGCTCCAGATGCAAATGTATGCACTCAACAACAACGCAGCCATGAGTGATTCCACATTTTCGCCTTCCTCGACGCCGTTCCCGGGCGGTACCTACAACCCGTGGGCGTTCCTCCAGGCCTCGCGCGCATTTGGCGGCCGTCGCTTCGACTCGATGAGTTTGCAGTCGTCACCGAGCCACCAGCCAGTCAGTCTACCCTTTTCCACCAGCCGCGGCAGGGGCTTGAAGCGGCGCGAAAGGTCGTCCAACTTGCGTACGCCCGCGTCGGGGATGAAAGAAAAAGCGATCAAGCCACCGCCCCGCGTGGAGAGCACGCAACCGAGAGACACGAGTCCAGAGCCGTATTCCTCGGGGGAAGAGACAGCGGGCGAGGGATATGATGTCCATGAAGAACCGGCGTGGGTGAACGGGGATGTGGACGATGCGGAGTGGGTTGACGAGGAGGGGGACAAGGACGAGCTGCTCGAACTTGAGTATCATCCAACATTTGTCGCCAATGTGGACAAGCGGCGACGAAAGTGGGAAGCGCGATGGGAAGCGCTTCAGCAAGCGGTGGGTCGTCGCGGCTTGTTCTTTACAGATGACTGACGGATGGCGTGTACTAGTTCGAAGCATTGGACTGCGAGACGGATACGACAATGGTGCTCCTTGCTGCGCCGTCGCATTCGACAAAATTGCATGCACTGGCGTCGCGCTCCATGCGACGTGATCAGCTCACCAAGTCCCCTGCAATGTCCCAGATGCGGACTGCTTTCAAAAATATCGCCTCACGGCGGCAGGCCACGCGCTCGCGTGCGCCTTCGGTCTTGCACCGTCTCCTCTCCACCAGCCTGCTCAGTGGCGATGGGTCGGACATACCCTCGGCCGAGAGAGAAAGCGAGTTGAAGCGGGCACTCGAGGCGGCGCTGGGCGGCATTGAGAGCTTGCGCGCCATCTACACCCAGAGGATGGTGCGATGGGAGGAGGAGATGCTCAGAATTTCGGATGAGAGGGAAAGAGTGGAGGTGTTGCTGAGGCAGACGATTGGCGTGGGGTTGCAGCCCAACGGGATATGAGGTGCGGAAAAAATGAAGGAACGCAGAGGTAAGTTACTCATCGGTCCTTTTAACTTTTTTTTTTGTTCTTTTGCGAGCTGGTCCTTGTCTTTTCATCACTCGACGCTCCTTTTTCTCTTTTTATTTTTCGTTCGTGCCGAGGGTTAGACGTCTAGACGATCATAATATCCTCATGCTGTATGTTTACCCATTCCCTCTGGCATTCTGTTATGCCCCTCATGACGCATGCTCTACAGTACATGCTTCATCTGTCTCATTGCATTGTATTTTTGTGGAGACCATCTGTGACATTATCTGTAGATTGTCAGCGTTATCTATTGTATTCCCGCTTGCATCGCAAAATTGTAAACTGTTTTTGCTAGACCAGATTCGTTGTTGTGACTTCAATATGGACCGCCTTTCCTGCGGCCCATCCAGGACTCCAGCGCATAATCCATTATTGGAGTTAGATTTGCTTCACTGCATATTGGACTATCTCACTCCGCCAGATTGGCCGCCAGAACCAGTCAAGGCAGCATGCCGATCATTCTTTGTCCTCGCTCAAACATATCGTATGCTTTCAGAGCCAGCTCTTGACCGTCTCTGGAAACATATAAACCTCTCATTCGGTGTATTGCACCAGTCTTGTACGAAGACGAGCCAAACGTCAATAGATTTTTTATTGGCAGGCGCTGCCCTTGCTCGCATTTTTTTGCAGATTGTGCTTTCTCAGGTCAAATGGGCTATCATCCAGTGGTACTCTCATCGCGTCAGGGAACTCACAATTCACTCTCTTGATCCGATTTCCTTTTGGCTTTTGCAAGCTATCGACCAATACCCTTCTCTGTTCTTGCCCAATCTGAGGACACTCAGCTGGACTCCAGATCCATACAGAGTCGATTGTTCAGATTCTCTCGCTATCAATTTGCTCGGAAATTTGCTAATCCATTCGCTCGATTTCCTCTATATCGACCTGGAAAGTACCGATAGTGCAGCGCCCCCATCATTTCTTGCAGACTGCTCGTCCCTCTGCCCAAATTTAAAGGCCTTCTCCCTGTTCGTTCCTGAATACGAGAAAGCATCACGGACGGTCATCACATCACTCTCTCACTCCATCACACTCTACCATCACCTCGGATGGCTCTATCTCTATATTCCTATCAATGGTGCTGCGCTGTCTCACACCGCAATGTCTCCCGGGTTCAAAATGGTAACAGTAGTGCTTGGTTGCGACCAATGGGACCATATTCATTTTCCATCTGACGCTTCACCGTTCCGCAATGTGGAGGTGTTGACTTTGAAATTATCTGATCTCCACTTCGTCACAAACCTCCTACGAGCTCTAGGTCAAAAATTTCGTTCCCTTTCACTCAGTCTCTTCTCCCAACCGGATATTGAAGCATTATCTGTATTCTTCACCGCACTTGTGTCTCAGCAGCGTATATGCTCTTTCGAATCCCTTCTTCTCCATTTCGCACCCAAACTTGATGCACACCAGTACCATGCATGCACCTCTTTCGTACGACACGCTCCGCCCCATCGTTTCTTTATCCCACCTGCGTAAACTGGAAATCAACGTGGACCATTGCCTTTTCATCGACGATGGCGACTTGGCAGCCCTGGCGCATCACTGGCACTTGCTAGAGGAGCTAGAACTACAGGGCTGCTGAGGTCCACACGACCACCTCCAGTCGGGCAAGCACATCACCATCCAGGGGGTGCTATCGCTCGCCGAGTGCTGCCCGACCCTCTTTGCGCTGTATCTGCCTCTGGATGTGAGAGACGTCCCCACACCAGAACCGATCACACGCCACGACACCGTGAAAAGGATGACCTTTTGCGAGTCTCCCATCGACGACTCGCTGTCGGTGGCTAGGTTCGTTTACCGGTGCTTTCCGAATATCGGGCGTGTGTTTGGCGAGTTTCATCGGCCGTCCCGTTTCGAAGATGTGGAGCCGTACAGGGTGAGGTGGGTTGAGGTGGATGACTACCTCACCGAGTTTGAACGTATCGGCGAGGGATTCTTCACATGTAGGTCACTTTTTACATGTCTGGAGAGACGTCTAATAGATTTTTGCCTTAGATTCTGAGTAGGCGTGCTTTCTTGGGACCATCGAGAGAACAGATGGTCGCTGCAAGCAGAGGCGGGCGGCGGTTACACAAAATGCAATTCTCAAGAGCATGTATCACGAAATTGGCATGGTGTATTTTTTGGGGGCAAGCACGCTCCGAAAAACAACAAGTGGAACGCTTTTCTTGCAGCTCAACTGATCTTGGTTGTCACTGTAATCCTTTGTATCCTGCATGTCTGCAACTATTCATACATGATTTCCGAGCAGCTAAGCACTGGGCAACATATCGACGAGATCCATTCAATGTCCTTCCCACATCAGACATTCCATTTAATTCGTGATTGTTCCATAATCTACGATCGCACACCTGTCCCAGGGTAAAACCTCACCGCGGTCCGTTACGCCTTGGACAAAGAACCGGACGGGAGCCTGTCTATCCCAGTCGTTAGGAAAGCATGTCTGCTCCACGTAAAACCTGTTCCCGCGTCCATCGAGACCTGTCGTCCCGATAAATACCGGGTCTATGTCCGCAGAACCGCCAGGATTGGGTGCGGCGTAGACGTTGAAGTACGCGAAAGTGGGGAAGCGGTACGCGGGTGCATCCTGCACTAGCCATGCCGGGGTGACCGACTCCGGATTGTCGACCCAGACCTCGCCGATGGGAGCGAGTGTGGATGCGGTGTCCCAGGTAAGGACGCCTTCGATGGCATCGATTGCTGGCAGGCCAGCAGGAACGAACTTGGCCTCTATAACGGACGGAACACCGATGGAAGCGGATGTAGGAGGCGGAGTGGGGTATACAGAGAGTTGGCCCAGGGAGACGGTATATGTGAGCGAGACCGCAGGTTCCGGGAGTTTCGATGCAAGTGTGAAGCCTATCGCAACCGAGGTAGTGTCACCAGGAAAGGTAGACATAAAGTTGATGGTCTGCTGAGTCCATCCGTGAGGGAGTTGAGAGATGGTGGCTTCACTGACGGCGAAGCCCTCTTCGTTTGAGAGAGATTTAGCATCGAGGACAAAAGTGCCGATGTCAGCTTTACAGACGACGCACGCCTCAAACGACTCGAGAGCCGTTACTGTGAGAGATTGGACGGGCAGCCAGATATCATGGGCGGTATTGTCCGCTTTACGTCCAACATGTTCGAGGGACAATTTGAGTGTGTTTCCTCCATTATAACCGTCTGTCATGTCAAGCATAGTTGATGCAGAGAGAAGAACGCTCCCCTCCTCGATACCTTGCCAAGTTGGAGCAGGCCATGGCCAGACAAGGTTGCCAACCGAGGTTTGCTTATCGACGTCCGTCCACCCGGCTGTCGTGTCTAGGACCTTCTTCCCCTCCACGAACCAAGAGTACCCGACGCCAGGAGAAAAGTTAGTGTAGAACACAAAGTCGAAGGGGTTAGGAAGCGGCTGGGGTTGAAAGAATGCGCTTATAGGCTTAAAAAGGCCCTCCGGAGAAGGTGGGACGGGAATGGTTTCACCGGGTCGAAGAGGACCGAACCACAATTTCCGTTCGTTCTCCCACCAAACACTCCAATTCTGTTCCGGGTTTTGTGTTGCTGACTCCCAGGTCCATCCTGGAGCGAAGAGGGCAGTGCTGAACCCCAATGGCGCGGTGTGAGTGATTGCGCGGTAGGAGCAAAATCCACCACCGCCATATCCGCCACCACTTGGGCGAACAAATACATCGATGCCCGTGTAGATGCTTTGAAGGGTCTTCTTTGGGGAAAGTGAACCTGCGTCCTGTTGCTGAAGCCTCTCGAAGTATTGAAGCATCAGATGCTGAGTAAAAGGTCCCCACTGGAGCATCGGTAGATGATCAGTCTTGAAATCTTCTGTGGCGTACTAAGACTGACCCAATAATTGGTAAATAGTGTTCCAGAAGCAAGGAAGAATGGCAAATTGTAGCCATTCAATCTGTTTTGCCAATTTCGCGATCCATTGTATATTATACTGTCGTACCTGAAATTTCTCCTATGAACTTGGCTCGTGATGACACGAGACCAAATCAAGCACCCACCATATGACTTGAGCGTGAGAGCCAACTTTAGCTTGAAGTTCTGCCTCAAGCAATGAAATCCAGGAACCGAGGGCACGGGCTTGATCAGTATTGTGGAGCAGGCGGTACTCGAAGTTCAGCAGATAACCATCAAAACCACGCTGGTTTGCCAGCTCAGCAAGGAGGCGTGCATAACGTCCAGAGATGGGTATCTTGTTATCCTTGACGACGTAACCTGCGCGGCCTACAAGGAGTTGGAGGCAATCTCGGTCGGATTCGACATGTTCGTATATCCTGTAGAAAGCGTGTGACAGGAGTGGTGTGATCGTCCCTATTATGCTCACAATGTCCCTAGCATTCTTGTCCCTTGTTTGTGCGCAGAGTTAGTCCAACCGGATGGAGGAACAGCAACCCGATAGTGCGAAAAACTACGCCAAGCTCGTCAAACGCTTTTGCAATGAAAGGCAACGTACTAAACAAAAGTGTCGCAGAGGGGCCAAAAATTAAACGTATAGCATAGTCCTGACGGGTACTCTTTGTATCCACCCTATCCATGGATGATATTGAGTAACTCTCATCATAGATCCGTTGGTTGGACATGACATCTGGCATGTGTGGTACTGACTTTGTAATCGTGACAAACCTAACCAACGGATCAGAGATTGCACGAGCTTAGAGGATTCTCTGTCGTACTAGCAATTTCGCCCTGCTGCTCGATTGACCATTGATGCGAGGACGAGGGCGATAAGGCAAAACTCCAGATAGCTTATTGTGTGGCTGGGCAAACCATGCGTCGAGCTCGGTGAGAGACTCGAAGTATGGTGCTTCGTCTCTAACGAGACCCGAATGTTTCTCGCCACGTAATGGCATGGTTCAAGTGAAGTGGGCTCTCTAGGATTCGGAACAGGGAGCGCGGGAATCGGGAGTTCAACCAAGACGGTATTAGCGCTTTATCGATGACATTGTCTGTTCAATTACAACACCAACAACAGGGTAATTGAACCTACAATACCTTTACAGAGCAGTGGGTGCAATAGCCCGTAAGATTGTCTCTAATGACCCAAAGGCAGTTTGGCGTATATCGCCTCCCTCGCCATTTTCTCCCTGAGAAAAATGGCCACCCTATTCACCACATTTTGGAGGTTCCCACGCGCTTTCAGACCAATTCTGCTATACAGCAACTACCCATCTGAGAGGCATGAGCTCCATCCTGACCACCTCTCAATGCCTCAATAAGT
>JBBPUC010000565.1:0-15716 GCA_038094375.1 Tubosaeta aff. heterosetosa
GCATGTCGACTTTGGTGTGGTAGACCTGAGCAGCTTTCAATTCCTGGGTGCGAGCTTCGAGTTCGCCGAGCCTTTTCTGCGCATTCTGGAGTTCGTTGCGGAGGCGAATGTTCTCGGTTTCCTTTTCATCCAGCCTACGCTTGAGGCTGGCCAACTCCGCCGCAAGGCTCTCTGGGAGGGTATTCGGCTGCGTTGGCATAGAATGGTTCGTATGGGTTTCTGGCGCGATTCAGAATGGTAGCAATGATCGTGTCGACCATTTGAGTGCAACCACGAGGTAGCGTGCGTTTGAAAACGTCCGGGCACAAATGCTTCAGCATTACTACGGTGGAAAGCTGGGCTGAGGGTTAGTATGATAACGGTATATTGTACCTTGGTGACTCGGTGATTCCAACAGGCATTCACGTGTATCGGGCAGTGCCTTCAAGTCATTAATGAGCCCCCTCGGTCAGCCTCCCGCAACGTGTGTGGAGTGCGTATCAATTGAAAGCCACCGTAGGATCTGTTCCACTCACTACGTTTATCTCTGAGAGCGGATCCTGCACGCCGCAAAGGTACAAATTTTTTACCTTGCAATTTTCACTGCCCTTGTTTTAAGTTGCTCGTTGCGATGCCCTATACCAAGATTAAAACTTTTACGATCAACGAGGCTTCAGTGACGTTGTTTCGTCGATGCAGGGTACTGGGAACTACGTGTCTCGTATGCTATTTTGAATCCTGGCGAAATTTCAAAGATGTGGGCGTCCCGTCTGGACCTTGGTGTTGACAGTTTCACGTGTGCGGCGTTGATCGTTTGGAACACCATACAACACCACATTGAATACGAGCTAACGCATTCAGTGGGTGGGGAAGGCCGCAATGGAATCAGATTCAATGCCCGGCCAAAATGGTAGGTCTCGTCTCGAATATGCACCAGCAGGACCAGGCGGAGGGTTTAAATGGATGAAGCGAGCTCCATTGAGGATCAAATGTCTTGGTGTCGGAGGTGGCGGTCAGGGGTGCCTTCCATTTCTCCCAAACTTTCTAGTGAAGAGGAAGAGCACTATGTCAGTAGGGTATCATCTGACTTGGATACCATCGAACTAAGTCAGCAATGGAAGGTGTGTGTTACTCTCGGTGTACTTCTAGAATGACACAAAATAGCATGCAAGTCGGGAGAGAGTTGGTGGCGTGTAAGGACCTCTACATGTGTAGCTGTGTAAAATGTGGACGGTGTACCTCGGTCTTGGTCACGGTGAAAATTCAGTAGGACTAGGAGACAATGCTTAGCCATGGCCTGTTCCAACACCAGCGCATCACTCTAGTACTGTCATATTGGCCAGACATTGAATATTGAGCGCTTGAGCCTTAACACACACAATTGACATAAGATAGGTAATCGAATCGTACAGATATTGGGAAGTCGATATCAAAATACAGGCAATTCAATGATCGCATGGATAGAGCAAGAAAAAAAGACGTCGGTTAAATGAAACGCATCAAAACCTATTGCTCCTCGCTAATCATCCCACACGATCGACGCAGGGCCTCTGTTAGCGTTCTCAAGTCAGCAGAACGCACATCACACCCTTACTCTTTACTTACCTCTTTTCCACCCCCTGGAGCATCGTGTAAGCGACATAACCGATGTATACAAACAGGATAAGACATACCCTGTCATTCCAGCAAATCTGCGCTTTCAACTCTGTCAAGCCAAATAGGAGGGCGACGTTAAAATCTAGACGATAATAGACATTCCCTCCAGGAGCCCGCAGCGGTTGTAGAGGAATTTCAGAGGTGTCGGCGATTACGCTGCACATTGAGGTAAAGAGCGCTAGCATTTTGGACACCGTAAGCTATGCGCGAGGACAAATTTGGATTAGACTTTACTGGGTTCCTCATCCGTCCACTGAGGGTCAGGAAGATCACCCCTGTATGCGAAAACGGGGGCCTTTACTTCGGACAACTCGGAGCGTGAACATCTAGTGCGAATAAACGGACGGCAAAATTCTTGCTGCTCCGAAACTTGGACACCCTATTGTCAAGCAAATGAGGTTCCGTCAAGAGATATTCAACGCGGTCCAAACCTTTCGCAATATCGAATCGAATGCATGCGGTAGCCTTACATCCCCTGCGTCATCAGTGAATTGTGTCCTCCCTCTCTTTCGGTGATCAGGGCAGGTGACATCGTAAATTATGCGGCATTCCATGCCATACGTGAACCTCGAAGTCCTCGAAGTGACGAGCGGATCAACGTAGGACAATACAGCACCAACTGCAACAGCCTTGTTACTGAAGAAGCATCAAGCATGAGTCGATTATTTGTACCGGAACAAGACGCACGTTTGGCTCGAAGGTCTGCAAATGTCCACATCCACAAACGCCGGATGTGTTTGGAGACGGCGATACAAAAAATCACTGGCTGCATAACCGCCAACCAAAAACACGTGCTACAAAGAATTGGTTGGCACAGGCTGTATGGCAATACTGCAGCCAACGCACCTCGACCTGGAGCCCCAACCCTGTTGCTACTCGTTGCTGTTTCTCAAAGACATCTACGATCGCCTCCACAGAAGGCTCAAAGAATCTTGCGACATCCTCTCTGTGGAAGTTCAAACATCGGTACACATTCAAATAAGTTACTCACCCTACCAACTTGAGCTGACCAGAGCGGATACCATACTGAGGGTCTTTGTCAAAAGCACTTCCGAATCTGATGTATTGCGGATCGTCTGGACTGCGAAATCTCAATTTCGTAGTCTTGTCGAAAATCTCGGACATCTGTTGGACGACTTCAGGCGATCCATAGCGCGAATTGGCAAGTTTAGCTGTGACATGATGGTATCAAACAACACTATGAGTTACATAATAAAGAAAACGTACCTTTGAGGAACGTATGGGCTCTCTGAGTGACAAAGACGGAGCCTTGGAGCCGACCTAACGAAGACGTCAGAAAGAGCTCACGTCAGCGCCAGGAAATATTACATTCAGCAGGCGCAATCTCCTTGACTTCTCGCCGAGGAGATAGAGTTATCGAAAATGCGCTCGAATCAATAGTTCCACCTCCAGCATCGATAACGATGAACCCTTGGTGCTTTAATTCCTCTCCAATCAGGTCTTCAAAGTCGCCGATCTGACTAACAAGACGGTCCAGAAGTGGGTCTGAAGCTCGGGCGTCAGAAATGCAGAAATAAAGACTAGCTTCCCCCTCCGTCAACAGATGGATTCGAGCCGCCCCCTTGTTGCCACTAGGAACTAATCCTGCAAGTTCCGCAGCATGACGAATTTGCTGCTGCTGAGGCCCTTCCCAACCATTGGGGTGAGTGAGAACAAACTCGATACTGTTCTCCAAAGAACTCCACATAGAAGGACCATTCGGATACGAATCGATGATGTAGCTGCGAGCACAGTCGAAGAGATATCGCATAAAGTCCCCAAGAACCTGGACGGCACTTTTACCCCGGGGAAGGGGCGGGATGTCATCGTCTTTGATATGTGAAGACGCTAGGTGCTTTGTTCGCAAGTGAAGTTTCCACCTAATAAAACTTAGGTGAACGAAGAATCGACGGTAGATATCTATTTGTACGCACCACTCGAGCTTAACCCAGCCTTCGTCCTCCGCCTGTTCAATGATGTGTTGCTGCAGCGCCTCCGCTCCTGCAGCCCTCACTGAACCTCGACGATCATAGTACAGAATGGATGGGATCTTGTTATCCCCTCCGACGTGTTCTTGCGCAGGGTATCTAGATAAATTGTACGTTATTGTCGCGTACTTTCGCACAGTCTTGCGCACCTTGAGACACCAAGAACCTTTGGAACCTCTCCGGGGTCGAGTATGCAATACGAGACCCCACTATATGTCGTACCAACATCGAAGGAGAGAACTAATTTGCGAGAATTGCCAGAGTAGGGCTTCATGTTGGTTATCCAGGACGTCGCTGTACGAGATAAAAAGGGCACGATGAGCCCATAACCCAAGCCAGTGCATGGATGCCGGCCCTTGGCCCCATGGAGGACTGTGAGTTGAACGATGAGGAAGATCCATCTATGATGTGATCGAAGATAGAAGCTCACCTGCCGGAGTCACTACAATGTCATATTACAACGTCTTGGAAGAGACGCACCCTGGAATTCTTCATATAACCTTGTCATTCACACGCTGGCGTCCCAAAGATCGAGTCTTTTTGGGAGAGACTCTGGAAACTGTGATAAGTGGTGTCCGGGCGATCGGATATCAGAAGCTCAAGCTACACCAAGCGAGGAATCGTTGTGGAAATTGCACGATCGCAATCGTTGTCACGCGGTGGTGAGACCATGATCATGATATGGTGAGGACGAGATGAGGGCGGCCACGAGATGCATTGGGGTGAGCCTCACAACGACATCATGGTAGTTGCGTGGTTGTAATCCCCGTCTTTGTCCTGCATTAGGAGGGGGTGCAACTCGCGCACCAGGAAGCGTCCGTTTATCTTCCATCACTTCTTAAAACATGGAGAGTGCTGGTAAGCCAATCCAAAAAGTAAGCCACAAGACCCATCAGCTAATGTTTAAGCCGCTCACTAGAGGGACTGGCGAGAGGACTAGAATGATTTAAAGCGTCAACGAATGAGAACTGAGTATCTGACTCGCTCGTGGCAAGGGTCAAGAACGACTCCGAAAGGCTGGCGATCAGCGCCTGAGACAAGTCAGCGCGTCGCACACACTAACGGTGGTTACCCAGATGAGAATGCACAGTTGAACGGCCACCCACACGTTTCTCGCACGCTTTCCGGGCTCCCTGCTCGCTCTCCGGGGTGTGTCTCTGGTCCTAGCCTCCTCAAGAGTCAACACTGTATGCTGACAATCCACATGGAATGAAATACGCCCTCGGGCTGGCTGCAAGCCCACATGCTTACTAGTGTTAGTCGGAGTTGCCGCCAGGAAATGCCTGTACAACATGAGCAGGGTGTGGCAGAGGACCATTACCTCCGTTCATGGTAATGCCCTAAACCCACGACGGGCGTCATGGATTTTAAACGTTCATCCCTCGCGTCTGATGAGCATCAAGTACAGAGACCTCCAGTCAAATTAAAAGGATGCACCCTGAGAGTCATCACATCTCCTGCGTACTGGATCGATGCATGGTGGCTTGCAGTGTGATCATGTTCTTGCGGCGCCTTCTTTCCTTAACAACGTCATGATCTACCTCGTAGTCATGAGAACTTGTCAAAACGACTTACCCTCCTATGAGAGCACCAACGCCCCGAGTTGTCGTGCTCGCCTTCATGTCTGATTGAAACGCGGCATTAGTAATGTTTTTCCCTGTCCCTGCCAGCCAGAATACGTTCTTGAGGCGCAAACACATCTCAAAGACACAATCACCGAGCTCCATATCCAGCTTGCCATTAGTGAACGCATCGTCGAACAAAAGTCCAGTACTTCCGTGCGTTCTCTTCTGCCCCAGCTCATGTTTACTCAATTTGGCATTTTTGTTCCTTGCCTTTTAAGAGATTAGCATTTAATCACTACCCTCAGCTTTCACGAATAAATGCATGATTACACTGGAAGAAATCGGCCCAGTGGCCATGAATCACGATGAAGCACTGGCCGCCTATTCCACTGCGGTCTCCCTCGATCCATCAAGCTCAAGTGCGAATGTTCTACTCACCAAGTGGGCAAACACAACATTACTTCATGGTTTGATAAAGGATGCACTTGACGGCGCCAACGAGGTATGCTTTACGTGCCGCTCTGATCATACGTGTTGATATAAACTTAATTTGAGCTCGCGACGTCCACCACTTATTGTGTTACCGAAGCAGTCGAATGCTACCGACAGATGCAAAGCGAGCTCGCTCATGGCACATGGATTGAAAGTGAGGAGTTTCTACAGTGGGAAATTGGTACGTTTACCCTGGGTAATACTGCCGGTGCTTTTCTCAGCACCAGCTGCAGATTTTCACGGAGACGCAAAGCGGAGCTAGCCGATGCTGCTACGGGCACCCAGAACTACAGTAAAGAGAACGAGCTCTACTCGACCATACTGTCGCGATCGCGTTGACACATTGCTCCAGCGAAACAAAGCGCGAATAATGATGAAGTCGTGGGAGGACCCACTACATGACGCTGATAAAGTATGCATTATCTTACAGTCTCAGTCAATATCATAAGATTGTTTGCAGGTGGTTGAACTCGAACCACCATCTCATCTGGGCTACGAGCGGCGGTATGTGGCGCTGCATGGAGCGAGACGCTATGTAGAGGGAGTGGCATTGAGGGCTTGAGCCCTGACTCGCTACAACCACATAATTGACAGATGAGAGGTAAAATGATACAGATATGGAATCAGTATCGAAATACATGCAGGCAGTTGATCACATTGCAAGAGCAAGGAAAAGACGTTACATAAATAAACCGCACCATCAGCTAATAATCCTTGCTAATCATCCCACACGATCGACGCGGGGCCTCTGTCAGTGTTCTCAGGTCAGCAGAACGTACTTCACAACCTTACTCTTTACTTGCCTCCTCTCCACTCCCTGAAGGATCGTGTAAGCGACACAGCCTATGGTTACAAACAGGATAAGACATACCCTGTCATTCCAGCAAATCTGCGCTTTCAACTCTGTCAATCCAAATAGGAGGACGACGTTAATATCTAGACGATAATAAACATTCCCTCCAGGAGCTTGCAGCGGTTGTAGAGGAATTTCAGAGGTGTCGGCGATTACGATGCACATCGGGGTAAAGAGCGCTAACATTTTGGACACCGTAAGTTGTGCACGAGGACGAATTTTGGATTAGACTTTACTGGGTTCCTCATCCGTCCACTGAGGGTCAGGAAGATCACCCCTGTATGCGAAAACAGGGAGCTTTACTTCGGACAACTTAGAGCGTGAAAATTTGGTGCGATTAAACGGGCGGCGAAATTCTTGCTGCTCCGAAACTTGGACACCCTATTGTCAAGCAAATGAGGTCCCGTCAAGAGATATTCAACGGTCCAAACCTTTCGCAATATCGGATCGAATGCACGTGGTAGCCTTACGTCCCCTGCTTCATCAGTGAATCGTGTCCTCTCTCTCTCCCGATGATCGGGGCGAGAAGCATTGTATAGTATACGGCATTTTATGCCATATGTGAACCTCGAAGTCCTCGAAGTGACAAGCGGATTAATGTAGGACAATACAGCACCAACTGCAACAGCCTTGTTACTGAAGAAGCATTAGGCATGGGTCGGTTATATATACTAGGGCAAGGCGTACGTTTGACTCGAAGGTCTGCAAATGTCCACATCCGCGAACGCCGGATGTCTTTGGAGACGACGATACAAAAAATCACTGGCTGCAAAACCGCCAACCAAAAACACGTGCTACAAAGAATTTGTCGGTACAGGATGTATGGCAATACTAAAGCTAACGCACCTCGACCTGGAGCCCCAACTCTGTTGCTACTCGTTGCTGTTTCTCAAAGACATCAACAATCGCCTCCACGGAAGATTCAAAGAATCTTGCGACATCCTCTCTGTGGAAGTTCAAACTTCGGTACTCGTTCAAATGGAAAGTGACTCACCCTGCCAACTTGAGTTGACCAGAGCGGATACCATACTGAGGGTCTTTGTCAAAAGCAGTCCCGAATTTGATGTATTGCGGATCGTCTGGACTGCGGAATCTCAATTTCGTAGTCTTGTCAAAAATCTCGGACATCTGTTGGACGACTTCAGGCGATCCATAGCGCGAATTGGCAAGTTTAGCTGTGACAGGATGGCATCAGACGACATGATGAGTTGCATAATAAAGAAACCGTACCTTTGAGGAACGTATGGGCTCTCTGAGTAACAAAGACGGAGCCTTGGAGCCGACCTAACGAAGACGTCAGAGAGAGCTCACGTCAGCGCCAGGAAATATTACATTCAGCAGGCGCAATCTCCTTGACTTCTCGCCGAGGAGACAGAGTTATCGAAAATGCGCTCGAATCAATAGTTCCACCTCCAGCATCGATAACAATGAATCCTCGGTGCTTTAACTCCTCCCCAATCACGTCTTCAAAGTCGCCAATCTGACTAACAAGGCGGTCCAGAAGCGGGTCTGAAGCTCGGGCGTCAGAAATGCAAAAATAAAGGCTGGCTTCCCCCTCCGTCAATAGATGAACTTGACCCGCCCCCTTGTTGCCACTAGGAACCAATCCTGCAAGTTCAGCAGCATGACGAATTTGCTGTTGCTGAGGCCCTTCCCAACCATTCGGATGAGTGAGAATAAACTCGATACTGCTCTCCAAAGAGCCCCACATAGAGGGACCGTTCGGATACGAGTCGATGATGTAACTGCGAGCACAGTCGTAGAGATATTGGATAAAGTCTGCAAGAACGTGGACGGCACTTTTACCCTCGGGGAGGGGCGGGATGTCATCGTCCTTGATGTGTGAAGATTCTAGATGCTTTGCTCGCAAGTGAAGTTTCCACCTGGTAACACCTGGGTGAATGAAGACACGATGAAGGATGTTTCATTGCACGCACCACTCGAGCTTAACCCAGCCTTCATCCTCCGCCTGTTCAATGATGTGTTGTTGCAGTGCCTCCGCTCCTGCAGCCCTCACCAAACCTCGATGATCATAGTAGAGAATGGATGGGATCTTGTTATCCCCTCCGACGTGTTCTTGCGCAGGGTATCTAGATGAATCGTACGTTATTGTCGCGTACTTCCGCACAGTCTTGCACACCTTGAGACACCGAGAACCTTTGGAACCTCTCCGGGGTCGAGTATGCAATATGAGACCCCGCTATATGTCGTCCCGACATCGAAGGAGAGAACCAATTTACGAGAATTTCCAGAGTAGGGCTTCATGTTGGTTATCCAGGACGTCGCTGCATGAGTTAAAAGGGGACACGACGTGTCCATAACCCAGTGCACGGATGCCGGTCCTTGGCCTCATGGAGGAGTGAGATGAGGGAGACCCATCAATGATGTGAGTGAAGATAGAAGATCCTGTTTGTCTACCCGTCGGAGTCACTACAGCATCACATTACAGCCGATGGCAGTTCTGGGTTGAATATGATCTTGTCATTCACACGCAGACGCCCCAAAGATTGGGAGACACTTTGGAAACTATGATAAGGAGCGGTCTGATACTAGAAACTGTAGCTACACCAAGTGTGGAATCGTCGTGATCATTGCACGACCGCAATCGTCGTCACGCCGTGGTGGAGCTATGATGATATGGGGGTGGCCACGAGATGCACTGGAAGTGAGCCTCACAACGACATCATGGTAGTTGCGTGCTTGTAATCACCGTCGTCGTCCTGCATTAGGAGGACCACAACTCGCGCATCAGGGAGTATCCATTTGTCTTCGTCACTTCTTGGAACACGGCGAGTGCTGGTAAGCCAGTGGGGCCCGCCGGCCGCTGTTCGAGAGAGGGCACATGCGGTGTCGGGGGGTCGAACCGCCATTGAACTCGAACGCCTGGGCGACGAGCTGCGGTATGTGGCGCCGCATGGTTATGTGGATGCAGTCTGGCCCTGCTTTTCAAACATTGCTATTGAAACTCGGAGAATCTCCCGAGGTGGGCATCCGCCCCGCTGAGCTGTCTCACGAATATTTTTCAGGTAGATTGACTGGCTCTTTGTTCTCAGTATACCCACGCAAGAGCTACTATTTGGTGTACCATCCTCGCAAGCGTCTCTCGCATGCCTCGGGTTCTCATCGACACCACCGGTTGGCTTTCGAAGCTCTCCCAATTTTCAATGAACTCATTTCTTCCATGACGATAAAGATCGACCACGCGTGGGTTAGAGAAGAGGTGAAGCCGTTTTACGAATACATCATGTTTTCGCGTAGGCAGGAACACGGCAAACCTCTTCTCCAGAAAGTCATGTCACGACCTACAAGCTCGAGGCACTGCCAGCAAACATCAAGCTGCAGACGTTTTCTTCGATCGCGCGTGAATTTGGGTTCCGGTGGGCGTGAAGCGACACCTGTTGTATCGATAAAGAGAACAATACGCTACTGCAAGAGTCCTTCGTAGCCATGTTCACACGGTATCCTTGCTCATCCGCCACCTTCTTGGTGTCTTATCGACGTCGGAGGAACCCAGTGCCCTTCAAGAGAGCATCTGGAATGGCAGAGTTTAGACATACGTGGCTGCAAAGAGGATCTTGTTCTACACAGCGAACTGGAAGCCATACTTCGGCTTACCGCTGTCGAACCATAAGGAATCACCTGTCATTCTGAAGCAAATGGAAATTCCCAAGGTCTCTGCAAGCGAGGTGGGCATTCTCCAACCTGGCATGGACAGGGTGCGGAAGAAATTGTACCTGGCTTCGACATGCAGGACGACCCTTGTGGAAGACATAGCTTACTCGCTACTCGGTATCCTCAAGGCATCCATTCCACTCATTTATGACTAGGGTACACGCGCGGTTGGGGATATGTTCTCACTGGGTCAGGCGATGCCACAATACTTGCTTGTACCCGGTGTGGCAGTGAGGGGGAGACAGGCAGGCGGTGGCAGGGGTCTCAGCGTAGTGGCCGGAGTCTGGCCATTAGCGTAGGTAGTCGTCGGGTGTGGTAGTCAGTCCCCAGTCCTGCCCGCCATCCAGGCTGCCCTGCTCACGTTCCAGGGAGGTCACTCCAGTCCTAGCCTGTCCCACCGGGACTGCTAACGAATACAACATTTGTCTACCTCTGAACTTTACTGTCTATAACCCGCTCGTGCCGCCGCACGTTCCACACCCAATAGAGACTGCCGAGTTGGATCGCATGGTCACCGAATCACGCTTATCCCTTCCCAACCTCTTCTTCGCCGCGTCCATACTGTATATACGCAGCTGAACGCGCTTCCGTCAGTATCAGTCGGCCGCGACTTCCCAGCATATGCTTTCCAGTCACCGGAACCATTCCTTAGTAACAACGTCGGCGGGTGCGACCGCCCCTTCAAATTCTCTCTGCCCTTGGCCCCGCAAAGTTACACCTGGACTTGCCAGCGACTGCCCTATGAGGCCTGCGATCGTGAACCCGGTTTTGCGACGGAGGCGTCCTGGACCTGGGCGTCATTGTGTCCGTCTCCGTGGTGCTTGTACTGGTGCCAGGCGCGGCGGATGCGGAGACGGCCTGCAGAAAGGCGCCAAGGACATGCTGACGGCACCCGAGAGAACGTCATACTGCTGCGATGCGACACCTTGTCCGCTGCACGAGTTGGAGGTGCAAAACCGCACCAGGTGGGAAAGAGGACGCACTGGATGCCGTTCTCACCTGGATCAACGTTCTCGAGAAATCCTGCTACGGCCATGAAGTTGATGAGGCAGTCGGTTTCCTGACCGTTTGGGGTGCATTGCAGATGTGTCGTGTAAACGAGAGGTGCGAGACGAGTGGGAGGACATCACGGTTTCGGACGAAGGTAGCTTGAGGGCGGCGACATGGACAGATAGATAGGCAAGAAATGCCCCTTTTCACTCCCGATGACGACATGTGGTGTCGATAGGGTATGGCCGGTAAGTTCAGAGTATTAGATCCTAATCTGCAACTTTTCAACTGATTGCCGAAGGGCCTTCTACTCTGCGTTCGCATTGATCTAGTACATAGTTTGACATACGGACCGACGATGAGTTGGTGTTCAGAAACCGCCTTTTCGCGTGGGGAGCGAGCCGCAGCTACTATCGGCCCAAGGCTAACAAAAGGACGCTCGGTATTCCAAGCCCAGATCGAGCATGTTCAACAGAGCAACGTGACCCGATTTCGGTATCGGGGACCACTGGCATGACTGTCCGTGGGACCCTCGGGGAGAAGGCTACCGAACGATAACTTATTTGTAGACGGTCGTTCGGTGGACGATAGCGGGAAGGAGACGTCACCTACTCACAATGCGGCCGAAATGAAGTTAACAAGCACCGAGAACACGAGGTTGGGGCCTATTTCAAGGAAGAGCACCGTGCAATGGGCACAGGGCGCCCCTTCTTCCTTGCTCTCTCGATTGCCCATCGGCCACGACCATGTCATCGACGACGAGCGGTGCGTATTGATGTGATGGCATTATATTCGTGCTGACAGCCAGAGATCGGCAAGAATATTCCAACCTCCTCGAAATCGATGTTGGTGAGAAGGTAAATGCAGTGACGTTTACGAGCAACAGCGACTATCTCGTCTGTCTTTGCAGTCAAGAAGTTCGAATGTGGCGAGTAAAAGATGGCGAAAAAGTAGCGACGATGGGCATGGACAGCGTTGCCTCTCAGTGTCTCCGCGTTGCTGCCTCCAAGGACGGCAAATGGATCGCGGCGGGATCCGGTAACCGTGTGTTGGTTTGGGACGCAACAACATACGAACGAGTCCTGACGCAGCCCATCTCTGGAAACTACGTCTATGACGTGGACTTCTCGCCAGACTCGACTCGCCTCGTCTCGGCGGACGGGTATACTGGCAATTCCACAGCCACCATTTTCGACTTGGCCACGCGCAAAGCAATACGATTGCTATATCACGGCGGCGGTTACTATATTTATCAGGCCAAATATTCTCCCCGTGGCGACCGAATCGCAACAGCAATGCACAGTGGGTATATCCGAATCTGGGACAGCGAGGATGGTCGATCGCTTCTCAACATCAGTTTGTATATGAATGCGGTGGGCAACCGCTTGTTATGGTTCAACGACCACCTCTTCGCCGCCCCTTCCAACGAGAACAAGATCAAAGAAATCGATGCGGCCACTGGGTCGATCGTCTCGGAGTGGTCTGTTTCTTCCGTCTCATGCATCGCCCTGCCACAGCACGGGGAATTTTTGGCATGTGGTATCAGTAACACCATCGCTTTCTGGGATACCACGACACGCACGCAACTCTGTCTTATTCCACGGAAAAATAGCTCTTTCATGGCATTCTCTCCAGACGCCCAACTTCTTGCAATTCCCGGAGACGGTAACAAGGTCATCTTAAAAGACCCGTCTTTCGTCATAGTACGTCTCATCTCCCTTCGTCTTTTTCAGACTTTGTCACTTCATTTGACAGGAGCCAGAAATCGATATCGCTAGCGCAGCGCTAGATGCATGGAAACACGGTCAACTCGCGAACGCGGAAGCATTATTGACTGTGACAATCCTGGCGTCCAAGAGCACGCATCATGTGCTTGCCAGTCGAGCTCTTGTTCGTGCCCGCCTCGCACAGTGGGACGCAGCAATTGTTGACGCAAACGAGGTATCCCTTATGCTTTCTCGCATTCATCAACGCTCACTATTTTGAAACCAAGTCCATCAAAACCCAGCGTTCCGTTATCGGCTACATTGCAAAGTGTGTGGCCCTTGCTGGTAAAGGTGAAATAGACAAAGCGTGTTGTTTGTGCGACATCGCATCCCAGCGTCTCCATTCAGCGGATAATACCCTTCTTCTCATCAAGGTGTGTCATTTTGCGCTATGTAACCTTGCCTTTCATCCTTTCTCGGTTAGCCTGTGGTTCTGTTCATGGCCGGGAAGCACAGCGGTGCGATAGCGCGTTTAGACGAGCTCGTTGCCGATGGGTTCTCTCCATCGATACCTTACGTAGTTCAGGCAAGTACATGGTCTTTCAAATCCGGTGGCGTAACCAGTAATATTGCCTCCAACAGGCATACATGCATTTCCTTCTTGGGGACCTGCAT
This sequence comes from Tubosaeta aff. heterosetosa, assembly GCA_038094375.1. Taxonomy (NCBI): domain Eukaryota; kingdom Fungi; phylum Basidiomycota; class Agaricomycetes; order Boletales; family Boletaceae; genus Tubosaeta; species Tubosaeta aff. heterosetosa. The sequence goes on from JBBPUC010000565.1 coordinate 13,577, forward strand.
ATGGAACGCGGCGATTACGAACGTGCGGCTCGTTCGTTTGAGGATGCCTACGTTAAACTGGGTGGCCGCATTCATCGACCACCACTGGTAATATCATTGGTATAACTCCCTACTACTTCGTAGTATGTCAAAATGAGTCACATTTTCGATAGCTTTCTGGCTGGAAATTCGATGACCTTGCATTCACAATCCAAAAACACCTTTGCGAGGCCCTCTGGGCTGCGGGTCGCACCAACGATGCTGGCGAGCGTATATTGCGGATGGCGAATCAAGAGGTTAACACGACCGAGACCACCAAGACCTGGGTCTCTGGTAAGTGATTGTCTTACTTTCCCTTTAGATGATTTTGACGTGACTATTCTCTGTCAGACTTTAGACATCGATGCCGTAACAAATTAGAAGAGCTCGGAGATAATGCTACAAATGCGAGGAAATACGAAGAGGCCGTCCCTCTGTATACCACTGCGTTGTCCCTAAGTCTTGACACGCCGGGAGACCTGTTAGTCAAGCGAAGCAAGGCGCGCGCAGGAATGGGCCTATGGAAGGATGCATTAGAAGACGCAAACGAAGTAACTCATTCTCAAATCATTCGGATTCGTGGATACTAATGGATACTGCCAGGTAATCAAGCTCGATCCGTCCTCCCCAGTGGGCTACGAGAGGAAGTATCACGCTTTGCGTGGCGCGAGAGATTTTTCGAATGCTGCAGAGGCGTTTGAGACTATGTTGTCGAAGATGTCAGAGTCGCCCGATCCAGAGACCCGGGGTGAGCATAATTCACATTATACTTGTTTCCGCTGACGTTCTCTCGCAGAGCGATTCCATTGTTATGTTCGCCCGGAGCAGACCCAAGAGGTGATTTGCGCCGCCATAAAGAACGCCATTCGTAACTCCCCATTAGTCCTTATTGACGTCAATTCCGGTCGTCTCTGCGATAAATCAAAGCAGGCTGCTGCATTCGAGTTGACGCCTCTCTTCACGGAGCTCGTCTGTTCCATGACTACACACATTGACGACGCTCTTATCGAACGAGAAGTCGAGGAATTCTACCGTTATGCCACGTTATCGCACACATGGCAACCCAACGAGCCTTTGTATGAACATGTCAGCAAAATGACTGTGTACGGCCTCTCGGCTACTCCTACGCACAACAAGCTCCGAAAGTTTTGCACGATTGCACGAGAAGAAGGGTTTCACTGGGCATGGAGCGACACGTGTATCAGCAAAGCGAATCCCGGCGTGCTACAGGAAGCCCTTGCCAGCATGTTCAAGTGGTTTGAAGGATCCACAATAACGATGATCTTTCTCTTTGACGTTGACAGACTGGCGGGACCTGGCTCTCTGTTGATGAGCGTTTGGAACTCGAGAGCGTTGGCGTGGCAAGAGTATCACGCGTCAAAAGTGGTTCGATTCTACACCAAGGATTGGACGCCATATCTCGGTCTCACCACTCACAATCACAAGGAGGCACCCGAGGTCATCTCGGAAATGGAGAAAGCGATAGGTATCTCGGCACCAGCCTTGCAGGCCATCCGCCCCGGGCTGAGCGACATACGGGAGAAGCTCCGCTTAGCGTCCACACGACAGACGCCACGGATCGAGGATGCTGCATACTCCTTACTCAGCATATTCTCTGTGTCGCTATCGGTCTCATACGGTGAAGGAGACAAGGCGCTGGGCCGCTTATTGTCTCAATTGCTCACGAGCTCAGGGGATACGAGTATCCTCGCATGGACGGGGACCTCGAGCGGTTTCAACAGCTGTCTTCCGAACAAGATCGCTGTGTTTAGCCAGCCACTGAGCTTGCATATTCCCCCAGCCGTCGCCGATGCCGAGATGAAAACGACCACTAACGAGCTGCGGACTTCCGAGCTGGATATGACCCTGGCCACAAGGTTGCATGACGAACTGGATAGGTTGCCGACACTCTTCTTTGTAGGACAGCGGATGAAGCTCCCGTGCCTCGCTTTCAAGCTCAAGAACATATCAGGCCTTTGGAAGGAATCGGAGCATGTGTTTCGTGCACAGGCTGACGGGCTCGGAACGGTGGAGATCAAGACTAGGCTAAAACTCGCGAAGCTGGGCTCTCTATATCTCGTGTACCCCTGGTTCGGCTTTCTTCTCGACCGACGTGGGAGCA
>JBBPUC010000566.1:0-15695 GCA_038094375.1 Tubosaeta aff. heterosetosa
CTACAAGAATGGCACCATTATCTACTTGGAACTTCACACTCAGTATCCATCATCACGGATCACAAAAACCTCTCATACCTCAAGGATCCTCAGAAATTATCTCACCGACAAGCTCGTTGGTCGCTGACTCTCCTCGACTATGACATCCTCTGGAAGGTTACACCAGGTACTCAGATGGGACCAGCTGATGCTCTCTCTCGCAAAGACCTTGTCGACACCTCCTCCGACAATGCCGATGCCGCTATCCTCCCTGATCCTGCCGTCATTAATGCTCTTGATACCTCACTCATGAATCACATTCACTCTTCGTCCTCATCCGACCCCCTTGTACTCAAAGCTCTGGAAGCGATCCATGATGGATCTCCTCTGTTCCCTCGTTCTGCTGCACAAGATTGGACCTTTGACAATGGTCATCTTTTCTATAAAGGTTGTCTCTATGTCTCTCCATCCTCTTCCTCATCTTTGCTCCATAGCATTCACTCGTCCCCGTCCTCTGGTCACGCAGGACAATTTCGCACCAAGGCTCTTGTTAAACTTGACTTTTGGTGGCCTGATCTTGGCACTTTTGTTTGCAACTTCGTTTCTGGTTGTGCTGTATGCCAACAATCCAAAGTAAACACACACCCCACTATCCCTCCTCTTACTCCCATCACCTCCTCGACGAGCCTACCATTCAAACAACTCTCTGTTGACCTTATCACCGACCTTCCTTTATCCTCTGGCTTTGATTCTCTTCTGGTCGTGGTCGACCATGGGCTTACGAAGGGGGTAATTCTCTGTCCTTGCTCAAAAACCATTGATGCCACTGGAGTCACTAAACTATTCTTTGAAAACGTGTTCAAAAGATTTGGACTTCACAACTCCATTATCTCAGATCGTGGTCCACAATTCTTCTCTGCATTCTCTCGAGAACTCGCCCATCTTCTACACTATGATGTCCAATTATCCACCGCGTATCACCCACAATCGGATGGTCAAACCGAACGAACCAATCAAGTGGTTGAAACCTATCTTCGGATCTTTTGTTCTAACAACCCAAACTCCTGGATAGAACTCCTCGTTTCTGCTGAATTTCATCACAACTCTGTCCCACACAGCTCCACTAAAACTTCGCCATTCTTCTTGATCCTCGGATATGAGCCACATTCCTTCCCTGCCATCGGAAAAACCTTCATTCCTGCACTTTCAGACCGACTTTCCTCCCTTGAAAAAGCCCGATCAGAAGCCCTCGCTACGCATGACTCTGCTCACTTAGCAATGATACGACACTCAACCCACAGTTTCTCCCCCTGGAAAGTTGGTGACAAGGTATGGCTAGAAGCCACTAACCTCCGAATCTCTTATCCCTCTCAGAAACTTGCTCCCAAACGACACGGCCCCTTTGAAGTTTCCCAAGTACTTTCTCCCCTGGTTTATCGCCTACGTCTCCCTATCTTGTGGAAGATTCATGACATGTTTCATGCCTCTCTTCTAACTCCATTCAGACAGACCAATGCACACGGCCCATCATTCACCAACCCACCACCTGATGTGATTGATGATGAAGAGGAATATGAAGTTGAGGCTATCCTCTCTCACAGGCCGATACCGGTATCTAACCAAATGGAAAGGCTATGCTACTTCCGAAAATACCTAGGAACCTGAATCAAATCTCCGACACTCTGCCACCATCCTTTCTACTTATAAGAAAGACCACCACCTTCAATATTCGACAGTTTCAGGATGTTGTTGCACCTCTCCGTGAGCGTCCTCCCTGAAACTAACCTCTTTCGGTCTATGAGCAATTTCTACGCCACCTACCAACCTTTCTTCACTAGACTCATTCCCTGCGCCTGCGCTTTCATCTTTTCTCTTCTGATAGCTACATTCTTCACCTTGTTCCCGCTCTACTATCACCCTACACCAGTCCCAATCACTATCTAATCCAATGGCCATCTCCTTCTTGTCTGGATCCTCCACCTCTTCACATAGACAGGGGACTGCTTGAGTTCAAGCTACCCTCCTACCTATCTCTGCAGCCTGAACTCTCTATGCCAACATCCTCGCCAACCCCATCACATTACGATCCATTGAGGATCAACCTCTCTACCAAGAGGACCAGATTTCACAAGAACTAGTGTGCCTATTTCATAATGTTTCTACTCTTCAACTGTTTCACTTTCGCACTGCCCCAAACAACTTACCACCTGAATTTGGAGCACCTCTTCAATTACTCATAAATACTTTACCTGAATGTATCCTTACTCTACTTCACCTTCATGGTTTTCATACCTTTGTTTATGATATCCCCTATGGGGTCATTCGTCCTATTTTTCGTAGAATCTATCTCTCCCTTTCTTCTTCAGATCGCAACCACTAGGATGATACAGCTAGCTCTCTTAGCCGATTTTCTTCTTCTTTGTCCTCTTCTCAGCATGAATCTAATGAACCCCCCTCTGAAAACTCTCCTCCTTTACCAGTGCCTGTCAACATCCATCCTACTCCACCACTCGCAGCCATTCCACTGGCCTCTCGCATTTCCACCCCTCCACTCGCCCCTACTCTAGTCCCTGGTTCTCCATCCCCATTAAACAAACCAGAACTATCCGAAGCCTATGGAGAATTTGACCCCCCCATCCTTGCCCTTAATCGCTCTTATACTGTCCACCTACCTAACGGACAAACTGTTATAGCGGCACCAACTCGTGTTGTTTGCACTCCCATCATTCATCGCCCTGCTTCTGCCCTTACTGAGTGCTTTCAATGTCACGGTTTGGGTTACTATCGAGAGGATTGTGGACAATACCGTTGTCCCCATTGCCACACCTTCGCTCCAGGTCATCCTGTCTCAGACTGCCTCACCCTGCAATGCTCGTATTGTAGCCTTTGGGGTCATGGACCCAGGATCTGCCCTTCCAGGAAATGCGCCAAGTGTGATCAACCTGGGCACATCAGAGATGACTGCCCATTTACACGTCTATCCCCTTCTCAGACCGGTTAGATCTTTGGAGGAACCAATTGCACCACATCTGCTTAACCAGGTGGTTCAAACATATGATGGGGGTAATGTTATGATTTTTGCTTTATCTCGCTATGTCTTTCTCTTTTCTCTGTCCTGTCCTTTCACTGTAGCCCCACTCCTCTTTAGATACGACTAGCGCTACAGCTTATTCATTGTAGGTTCGCAATCCTGTAGGTTCATCTCTATAGTGTAACTATCTTGTTCTGTTTATGTTCTTCCTTGATATCGTTTCCATGGACAGCCCCCTCCGCAGCCGTTTCTCTCACAATGGCTTAGTGTCCCCTTTATTCCATAGTGTTCCATAGTGTTCCATCCCTTAGGATTCCACACTATAAATACCTGACTGCACTGTACATTATACTTTACTCTTGTTCTTCTGTATTCTCGCAATACACTTCGTTCCTCTTGAGTCACCTCTCGTTTGAGACTTAGTCGTCAAACACTTCTTCATCATCGTCGAGTTCCCCCTCATCAATTCCTTGAACCTTAAAGTTGTCGTTGAGTAATCCTTATCAACTCCTTGGTTACCTTTATTGGGACGTTGTCATACCTCTTCGTGAGCGTCCTCCCCGATCTAGTTCATATCGTCCCTTCTACTCAGGTGGTACGACTTGCGTAACAGTAAGTGGGGTCTAGATGGTAACACAAGTCAGGCTTGTTAACAGTAAGCACCACAGCAAAAGATTGGTGAAAGGTAATAAGACATACATTGATACTATGGCCTTACAGCCATAGTGTGTCTAAACTCGATTTAGATACATGACACAATGATAAATTGTGGGGATTACCACATACCTTAGCTCCAAGTGAATGTGGCATATCAAAATGTGATGTGGCTAGGGAAGGGCAGCACTGAACTGTCATGTATGCCCAATAAGACTCTGATATGCACTGTTGCATGTCATGTCAGACAACACATGCTATGTGAATGAACCTCATACCCATGAATGTCGAACGTCAGGGAGTTTTGATGTAGCAACCTAGTTTCAAGTCCTGGACAAATTAGATGGTCTTCATCATCATTTGAACCACATAAGTCTTGAAGATCTAGACAGAGTGTCAGTGCAACCAAAGGGAGTAGCAGGTGTACATGCTATATTTGCAATAGGATTACCAGCCAAAAGTGTTCCTGGAATAATTTGAGCCAATAGGTTCAGTGAAATCTATGAGACATTATAAACTATGGGGTAGTTTCAGGAAGAATGACTCTCACCCCTTGGCCCGTCATTGCAAAAATGAAGCCAGAGGGTAGCATGTATAATACTGGCAGGAAAGCGGACAACAGCAAGGCCCACACAGGCACTGGGGTATACCATACCTGATGAATAATCAAGCAATGACAAAACGGTGTGATCACGGTCATACTTACCTCGATGATAACCACCATCATTAGGAAAAAGCCCACAAAGCATACAATATACCACCAGTCTGGCACTTCTGGATAATTGCACATCAGTTTTGTGTGAATATTGTCTAGTTCAACATGGATCCTCTTCATCCCATTTACAATGCTGTGACTATAATACAAGACAGTGTGAACTAGTGCACAAGTTGCAAGCACAAATGTGAGAAGATAGGCCATGGCATAAGTTGCTGGAAGGTACAACGGAGAGTACTCATTGTGTGCCATGACATTGAAGAGGTTTGAGCTATCTAGTATGTGAGAAACATTGTAAAATTGGCCAAAATGGTCATAAACATTATCATCATTTATGGGAAAGTAAGCAAAGTCCCAAGTCTGGGTTGATGGTCAGAATGGTGATGTCTAAAGAAAAAAAAGAACAATTATGTTTGTATAGTACATCAACGGGGTGATGATCTAGGAAAAAATCACAAAGTAAGTGAATATGTGCACCTCAGCCCACCACAGATACATGAGTGGGCTACTGGTCCACAATATTTGGGTCCAGTCAAAGGTGAGGACATCCATCCCTAGCCTGGAGTTAATGCCGAATAATTGGTTGACTGGAACATTGTCTGGTAAAATCCAACATAACCATGAAAAGAGTGAGAGGCCCTAAAAGAGGTATCCTGACACAGGATGAGAATTAGCAAAGGGATGAAGAACCATCACTCACCAGGTAAGAAGAAGAAAAAGAAAGCACTAGTCAAGACTATAAGAAAATATCTGTAATATGTGATGCCGCCAGGAATGTTGTCATCTTCCGCATGTAAAGTGTTGAGTAGGGTACACATCACGAGATTTTGAGGCCAAACCATGCCTGCAGGCAAGATCAAGAATCATCTACATAAGCCAGTGAGGCCAAAACCTGTGAGCTGAGTTGCAATGGAGAGAAGGACACTGAACCAATAGTCAATGAGAACATGGTAATTGAGTTGGGTTACAACAATAGCATTGATAGCATATGGTGGTCCAATAGCCATGTTTGCCATGATGTAGACAAGGATGTGCTCTTTGATATTCCAAGGCCCAGGGTTGAGTGAGAACTTGAGCCCACCAAGCCATCAGGGAAGTCGGTAAGTGTTGATCAGGAGAACAAAGGCAAAAAATTTGCTGAGGGGATAACTTATAATGAGAAGCACAAGGGGCGAGACAGTCAAGGCCGGTTGCCGGAAGTTGAAGAAGATGTTCATGGATCTAAAAAGATTAGGGAGTGGCTAAAATGGAGGGAGAACAGACTAACCCAGCAATCAAGCAGAGTACAAGACCAATGACCCACATATGCAAGGTCATTATGGGCATTTCTAGGTCATCAATGGTGGAAACAGACATGCAGACCTCAGGGAAGGGGCTATCCTCTTCGTTGACTACATCAAAGTCAAACTCGATCCTAGGAATGATAATAAGGAAGGGAGAAGAAAGATGATGAGGGATGTACTTTATTGAACCATCTTCCTCCATCATGCTCAGAGTGAGATTGAGGGTGGTATCGTCAGCTATAGAAGAAGACCGAATCTGTTTTCAGCGGGACGAATAAGGGTCAAGTTCAAAGATCTTCTCTGAGGGATTAGAGGGAAGGTCGAGGTGGATTTCACGTGAGTTGATAGCACTTGCTCTACATAGAAGGTCTGGTGTCTGTTGTTGGGGCACGTGTGCTGAGTCTTCGCATGTGGTATGGGTCACTTCTGGTATGGGAGATGGTAGAGGGCAGGCTCTCAACAGATATACTCAATGTTGGAGCAGAAAACAGATTGGAAGGGCCAGCCATATTGGCAGGAAAATGGACAAAGGGATCAAAGGCTAGAGAGGGATATGCTACTGAGGGATTGTCTGGGAGAGTATGAGAGAAGAGATGGGGGTAAGGGGGAGTGTTGTGGAGCAGGTCATGGGACAAATACTTCTGTGCATCTCACTATTGATCTGCAGTTGAGAGTGGGAGAAAAGCAAAGAGGTCCTCTGTATCGCTCTCCTCATCTTCTTCCTCCTTCAAGTAAATGGGTTGGTGGGTGTAGTTGGCTGGGTCAGACGTGCTGTGTGTGGTTGGCTGCCAAAAGCTAGAGGAGGTAAGTGGATGAGATGCACCAGCTGAGGAGGAGGGTCTGCGCACCATCAGGGTGAGCACCTAGAGGGGGGATGATGGTGGGTGTGTACATGGTGTATTTGAGGCAGGGGCAGGGAGAAAGACTTGCACAATGTGTAGAATGCATGGATGTAGTGGGAAAAGGTGGGCTCTCAACAGATTTACTTGACGTCAGTGGAGTGAACAGATTAGAAGGGCCAGCCATTTTGATAAGAAAACAGGCATATGGATCAAAGGTCAGTGAGGAATATGCTATAGAGGAGTTGTCTGGAAGTATATAGGAGAAGAGATGCAGTAAGGGGAGTGGTGCAGAACAGGTCATAGAAGGTGCTTCTGTGTATTGCATTATTGATCTGTGATTGAGGGTGGGAGACATACAAAGAGGTCCTCAGCGTCACTTTCCTCATCCTCCTCCTCCTCTACGTAGACAGATTGGTGGGTGTGGTTTGCATGGTCAAACATACCATGTGCAGTTGGCTGTCAAAAGCCAGAGGAGATGAGCAGTTAAGACCCCTGCCATCAGAGCGAACATCTTTGGAGGGTGATGATGACAGCAGGGCAAGTATGGGTAGCATGTGAGACGGGGGGAAAGCGACAAAACTCAAGCGACATGCATTCTGCATGGACTTCCCATGTGGGAAATTGTGCGTAAGGATAGGAGTAGATGTGAAGGCATCCTTCAACTATTGGAATGAAGAGTGACAGTCATCAGAGAAAAGCCACAGAGTGCCTTTCCAGATGAGATGGGTTAAAGGAACAACAATATTGAAGTAGTTGTGAATGAAATGCTGGTAGAAGTTAGCAAATCCAAGGAAGGACTGAATGTCCTTGACTTTCCGAGGCTCAGGCCAGTCTTGAATAGCTTTGACTTTCTCGGTGGACATAGTAAGTCTGGCCGGAGACAGCTGGTAACTGAGGTACTCGGTAGAGTCAGTGTGGACTTTGCATTTCTCAGGTTTGGCATAAAGTCTGTGTTTGTGGAGTCGACAGAGTACTTCATGGACATGTTCCTTGTGAGAGAACATATCCACAGAGTAAATGAGAATGTTGTCGAGATAAATGATAACGCAAACATCTAACAAGTCAGCGAAGATAGTATTCACAAACTGCTGGAATGCCACAGGGGCATTCGTAAGTCCAAAGGGCATACAAGCCATTCGTACAACCCATAGTGCATGTGGAATGATGTTTTCCATTTATCTCCTTTGGCGATCTAGACCAAATGGTATGCATGATGGAGATCGATCTTGGTGTAGATCTTGGCCTGGCTCAGAGCGTCTAGGAGATCGGAGATGCATAGAAGTGGGTAACAGTCTTTCTTCGTGATTTTGTTGAGTCCTCGGAAGTCAATGCAAAGTTGGAGTGAACCATCCTTCTTGCGGACAAAGAGGACCAGTGTGGCGTGAGCAGAGGAGGAGGGACGGATAAACCCATTGGCTAAATGTTTGTCGAGGAATGTCTGGAGTGACTCAAGTTCGGAAGCGGAGAGAGAGTAGGTAGTGCCAAGAGGAGGGGAAGCGCCTTCTTCGAGGTTGATGCATAAATCATGTTCGCGATGAGGTGCAAGCTTGGAAGCTTTGGCCTTGCTGAAGACATCTGTGAAATCATGATAGTTCGCGGGGACTCTAGACAAGTCCATCTCTTCTGGAACTATGGAAGAAGAGCAGAGCTATGTTTCCTCAGGGCAGAGTTGCAGACTGAACTGCATGCAGCCCTTGAGGCAACAAGCCAGCACAAACACTGGTGTGCTGATGAGTGTGATGTGCGGAGTCTTGCGATGGGGGAGTTTAGATGATATTGGAGTAGCTGGAGGAGGTTAGTCCAAAGGCTATGGAGTCGAGCTAGGTTTTGCGGACATGGTCTGTTCAGGTGTACAGAATGAGATACTGCTTGATACCCAATCAATCAACAGATTGTAGCAGGCAAGCTAGTTGTGTCCTAGAACAAGGGAACAAGATTCATTGAGCAGAGTGATGTATATGGTCATTGGAGTGATATCACTGGATTCAAAGTGGATAGTGAGGTCAATAGCTTGAGTGATTGTGGAGTTGGATGTTCCGTTGAATAGCTGGAGTTGTAGCGGAGGAACAGAATAGGGTAAAAGTCCATGATCATTAACAAAAACTGTATCTATAAAACAATCACAGGATCCGGAGTCTACAAGCGTAGAGAAGGTCGGAATGTCATATGAAAGGATAGAGACGGAGGGCATAAGGGATTCGGGATCAGAAAGAGCGGACGCATTGAGACGGACCTTTGCACAGGCGGAGTCAATGCAACCTCAAATCTGTACAGAGACATTGAGGCTGCTGACTATTTTTTCGCCTTCATGCTAGAGGCTTCAGGATTGGGTTCCGGAGTTGCTGTTTTGGCCGCACAGGCCTTGGAAGCCCTTGAAGTAGACTTTGGACATTCTTTGGCCATGTGTCCACCTTGGCCACAGAACATGCAAAGCTTGTTGTTGAAATGATGCTTTTGCTCAGCTGTAGCGAGCTTGCTGTCTTTGCCTAGTTTCAACATGAGGTTGGGCTTGTGAGTGGAAGACGATGGAGAAGATCCAGAGTTAGAACTATTTCTGGTCTTCAAGTCCTTCAAGTCCTTTGCAGAACCCTTGGATTTGTCATTCTTCATGTTGTCGGAAGACAACAGAGTTGCGGATGACTTGTTGTTGGTTCCAGAGTTGGATCCGGAACCTTTATTAGCATGGGAGATCTCTTCCTTGCACTTCCAGTAGCGATGGTCGATTTGCTGTGCAAGGGTGTGGAGATCTTGGATGTTTCCTGGCTTTCCAAGGCAGGACAACTTATCCTTGATACGATCAGGGAGTCCAATGTAAAAACTTCGGCAGAGTGCACCAGGACCCCATTTCTGGACTTGGCTCGCCAGTCAGTTCCACTGGACAATATATTTTGAGATCCGGTTGGAGTCCTTCATGTAGAGTTGCTCAAGTTGAGCCTCTGCATCTGTGATGGGATCATGAGGGTCAAAATTGGCCTAGAGTTCATGGAGGAAAGATTCCCAACTCTCCATCCAGAGCAGGCGAAACACTCCAGTTTGGTGTCCAAGTAAGTCTGGTTCGAAGTACTCTAGGGCGATGCCCTTCAAGTATGATTGTGTGAATGTGACCTTAGCCCTGTCATGGTGGAATGATTTCGGATTTGCTTGGAAGTTCAGCTCACACTGAACTATGAAGGTGTGGTGTTTCTTCGGTGCTATTCTATCGAAAGCATCAGGCTCTTGGACTTTAGTCTTTGTAGAGTCAGAGGATTTGGAATGGAGGGCACGACACGTCATGTCGCGGATAGCATCTGCGAGTTGTGAAAATGGCTTGTAAGCCAGGGGTACATTGTTGGCAGGAGGGTTGTCGTTTCTGAATCCTAGGCTGGTGAAATCCTCGTCTTCGTCATCTGATGATGATGGAGATGATGGAGTGTCACCGTTGCTGTTGCCTGGGTCAGGAGGGTCCAGACTGCCAGATCCACTACCTCCGGCCTCAGGCTCTTCATGGATTTTGTGGATATGAGGAGTGAAGATGGTTTCCAGTAACAGAGTTAGGGGAGAAGTGAACAGGCCATAGGGTTGGATACGACAAGCAGCGGAGATGGACGGATTGTTGATACGGACGGTGAGACTATAGAAGTCTTTAGGGATGGTGTGTGTAAAGCCAAAGACTGACTCTAGTCACTCTTGCTGTTGTGTGCGTGTGTGAGACATAGTGCAAGTACAAGTAGGAGTTCAAATATACTGTTAAATCTGGTTCCTCCAGACAAGTCTGACAAGGTCTAGAGTGTGCACAAGGGAAAACAAGCCGGAGTTGGTGAGGACTTTGAGTAGGACGTATGTGTCACTCCCTTGTACTCGCATCCTCAGAGATCGGAGGTCAGAGGGGTCGGAGGTGGGACTGAGGAGGTTCAGAGATGTCGAGAGGAGATTAATTTAATATTTGAACTGAGGTATGTACAGAGTAGACTACAAGTTTATATACTACAGAGTTGCATTGGATTTGTAATGAAGTACATCGTAATGACTATAGATGAATAAGGCAGAACATTTCTATGAGTAAGATGGAGTTCGGGAAAACATGTACCAGAGCTGTACACCGGCCACAAGGTTAACTGGAGCGGTGCACAGGAGTCTAATTGGGATGACTAATACAAAGTAAGGAAACAGAGAGAACAACGGAGAACATAAAGAGAAATGTCACATGGTCTGAGAGTCAGGTGATGCGTATTTGTGGAGATTGCATTAGAGTTGTCAGGAGTTAGCGCAGGAGTTCCAGAGTTGTACTTAGTGAAAATATGGGATATGACAAATTTCCACCCTTTTCTTTTGCTTGCTCCTGTCAATGGTGGAGTACGTGGAGTCAGACTTAGCCAGAAGTTTCATCCGTGTGTGTTCTGAGAGGATCTAGACCTCAATCATGTCGAAAGTGAGTTTGGTTTTGTCAGTGGTGTTGATCATGGATGAAGTGAAAGTGCTCTATTCCAGGGTTTTTGGAAGCAAGTGGAGAAGGATGAAGGCCAGGATTTTGGAATCTACAGAGTGCTTCATGGCTGCTAAGTGGGATTCTAAGGCTTGAAGTGGTGTGATGTGCTCAGACAAGTTGGAGTTGCCATCCCACTGCAATGTGAAGAGTTGGCAGTAGGAGTGATATGTGGAGGGAAGATCAGATGCCTGGTAAAGTGCAAGGAGAGCGTCATATAGTTCTTTTGTGGAGGTGAGGTGTGCGGTCTTCAAGAGTATGGCATCGGAGATGTGGTCCTGAATTATTCCATGTGCTTTTTCATTGCATTCTGTCCACTTCTGAATATCGTTGGTGGTGCTGGATGGCATGGAGTTGGAGTTGGAGTTGCTGGAAGGTGCGATGGATGCACTATCAGGCTCTGGACATGTGCTCATACCTGTCAAGATCTAAAATAGGGGCAACAAGCCCAACTCAGGAGTGCTACCAAATGGCAGGACATAACTATATTCATCTAAAATAGGGGCAACAAGCCCAACTAGGCATAAGGTAAATATAGTATCAAATAGATCTAAAGGTAAAGCTCTCACCTCAGGAGTGCTACCAAATGGCAGAACACAACTGAGGTGTGAGCGAGAAACTCGAAGGGCTAAAATATGTCGAAGACACGTGCGTGCTTAACTCCAGACAACTCCAGAGTGGAGTAGGCGAGAATAGTCGCTCCACATCCGGAAAGTAGAAAGGGTGCAGTAGCACATGTTCAGAAAGTGTACACATGCCACCATGCTGTGGATGCAAGGTAGTACTATACTAGAAAAGTATAAAGTAAGTCCGCTAAGAATAGAACCAAAGATTGAAGAGATTGCTCTAGAGTTGGTGCGAAACCACTCCGGAGTTACTGGAGTTGTATTTTGACACTCCCACTCGAACGTAGTTGTAGACCCATTGCCCGAACGAGTTTCTAGTGTTGTTCTCACGTGAGTGGTTTTGTGAGAATGTTGGCCACCATATCTCTGGTGGGGACATACCAGATCACCGCTTCTCCCTTCCTCACTAGATCGTTGCAGACAAAATGGTATTTACACTGGATGTGCTTCGTCTGAGCGCGGAATTGCGGATCATGGCTCAGGATAATAGCCGCTTGGTTATCGCAGTGACTACAGATGTCCAATCTCCTTGAAAAAGCTCCACAACCAAGCAAGATGTTGTCCTGCATTGCTAAGTCCGATGTATTCCAATTCTGTAGAGGACTATGCGACCATGGTTTGAAGTTTGCTTGACCATGAGATCGCTCCCTGATTACTGAGGAAAATGAAACCAGATATGGATCTGGAGTTGTCCGGATCTTGTGACCATCCAGCGTCGGAGAAACCATGGAAGTCCATGTCCATCAAGACTTCATTTCCATCATACCAGAGTTCCATGTCTGAGGTGGCCTGCAAATACCAGAGTACTCGCTTGACTGCATCCCAGTGACATTTCTTTGAAGTGGAGCTGAAACGGTTAAGAGTGCCCACTGCATATGCCAAGTCCAGTTGCGTTCCAAGCATGAGGTACATTAAGGATCCTATGACTGTTAGGTAGGATACCTTGGTTCTATTTATCACCATCTCCAGCAATGTGGTATTGACCTCCAGGTCGGTGACGGAAAGGGAAAGATTGTGGAGCATGGGGGTTTGACACAGAGCGGAGTTGGCCATTCCGGTACACTGCAGGACGGTCTTTGCATATTGTGTCTGGGATAAGGAGATGGTACAGAGTTTGTGATCACAGTGGATTTCAACTCTGAGGATGAACTTGGCCTCTCTTAGATTGTGCATTTTGAATGCCAAGGAGAGAGAAGATTTGACGGAGTTCATGAAGGATCTTGTGCTAGTAGTGAAGAGAAGGTTATCAATGTATACAACGAGGAAACAGACCTGTTTGCTCTTTCAGACGACATATAGACAAGTCTCTGCGTTTAGTCGAGCGAATCTGAGCTCTCCTAATTTTTTGTCAAGGGTCTTGTTCCATGTCTGGCCTACTTGTTTCAGTCCGTATTGTGACCTTCGGAGTCGCCAGCAATATTCGGTTTGTATCAGAACTCCTTCCGGAGGTAGAAGGTACAACTCCTCTTCCAGTTCTCTGTTTAGGTACATGGTCAAGACATCCATTTGGTCAAGCTCCAGATTGTATTTTGCAGCGAGGGCTATGATCATCCAGATGGAATCTAAGTTTGCCACTGGTGTGAAGACCTCCTAATAGTCCACTCCCTCCTTTTGGGTGAAGCTCTGCACAACGATCTGGACTTTGTATTTATCTACATTTCCATTTTCATCGTGTTTGATCCAGAAAACTGGTTTTGATGTGATCAGAGTTACTCCCTCTGGTAGTGGGACGTTTTTGTACACATGGTTGGCGTTCAGGCTCAGGAGTTCTTCCTCTATCGTGGACTTCCATAAGTTGGCATCTGATCTGGTGTACTGTATGATTCCTTGATGGTTTTGGGAAGGTCTTCTCCGGTGGGTCCGCGAGTGACTCCAGTGAAGATTTGCTCCTAAAGGCTTTCGTTTGAGCTGAAAAACACTCCGGGTATACCTGAGGTATCTTCAGAGTATTCGTCGCTTCATTTGGAGGGCGATAGGATGTCTTCTATTTCTGCTTCCTCATCGGAGTGTTCCTACTTTTTTAGCCTTTGTGCTTCTTCTTCCAGAGTCTGTTGATAGTCACAATTTTTGTTGACTGGTTTACACGCATGGCTACTTCTGTGTCTGCCTGCTACTACTTCTGCCGGAGGATGTTTCGGAGTGGAGAACTCTGTCAGAGTTGTCTTGGTAGTTGATGCTTCCTGTGATGGCTGGAGATGAAGTTGGCTGAGTTTTTCAACTAAGTCCGTGACTTCATCCGGCGGAGCGAAAGTGTCTTCCACTGAAGGTAAAAGGTCCGCAGGGGGTTTATCATCATCTTCCTCCTCCAGGATCAATTCTGAATGTCAGAGTTTTTCAGTCATGAGTCTCTCCCACTGATCCTCGGATGCACAAGTCCAAGGAGTGGCTTCGGAGTTCAATATGTTGTTGGATTCGTCGAAAGTGACATGGCAACTGGAGATGGTGGTCCAGCGCTCCAAGTCCAGGAGTTTGTAGGCCTGTTGTCTGTGTGTGTAGCCTAGCATGACACATTTTCATCCGTACGGGCAGAATTTTCCATTGTGCTGTTCCTTCGGAATGAGAGCATATGCAATGCATCCGAAAGGTCGGAATAGTGTCGGATCAACTTGTCATTGAAAAAGTGCATGGTATGGGGAATCTCCATTTAGAGCAGAGGTTGGACTTCATGCAGAGACATACGCGGCAGTGGACATTGTGTCAGCCCAGAAGGATTTCAGAAGCTTTGAGTCCTCGAGCATGGAGTTTGTGAGGAGTGAGAGTGTTTGGTTCATGTGCTCCACAAGTCCATTTTGTTCAGGAGTGTAAGGAGCAGAGGTTTCTAGATTTGTACTGTCACTCCGGAGTATACTTCTAAACTCCTTGTTTGTGTACTCGCTCCCCCTGTTACTCCAGAGAAACTGGATGTGTAGTTCTGAGAAGCTTTCCGAACCAATCTCCTTGCGGAAAAACTATTTAGCGTCGGATTTCCAGTAGAGGTATGTTTTGCAGACAATGCTTTTGTGTTTCAGGAAGTAGATCCAGGGAAACAGGTATGGTCATCGATGATGATTAACCAGTACCAGAATCCCTCTCTGGATTTTTGTTAAGACCAGTTCTCCAGTGCTCCAGAGGAAGTCTGAAGGGGGCAGGAGTTGTCGGAGTTGGTGGACCTTGACGCAGGACTTATGTGTCACGTCCTTGTGTAGGTTCAGTGGTCCTTGCGAAGTGGAGGAGCGAAGTAAGGAGTTGAGTGGAACACTGGAGTATCTTAGTTGATATTCAGACTAAAGTACAATAGAGTTTATCTACGAATATTTATAGTGTGGAGTTGCACCGGAATTACTACAGATTGGTAATATGGAACGTGGAATGAGTAAGACATGAGTAAGACGGAGGAAAAGGAGAATGGATGCCGGAGCTGTGCACCGGGAATACAGGTAACCAGAGTAACCTAAAGGAACAAGAATATACATAAGAGGGAATGTCACACGCTCCGGAAGTCAGGTGATGCATATTTCAGGAGATCACATCAGAGATCGCAGGAGATGAACATTGGAGTTCTGGAGTTGATGAACGGCATATGACAATTTTAGAGATATTGGACCTCCGACGTCCGTATGGATCATTTGTAATGGCGCTTTAGTCCACGTCCCCCCATGTGATTTGAAAGGCAGTTTCTTCATCTCTCTGATCGTGCAGGATTCGCAAAATTTTGCTGTTCTGGTGACTTCGTCGATGCCTTGGAGATGTCCTTTTCAAACCATGGTGTGGATGCATGCTACAGTGATGTGTCTGAGCTGGCAGTGCAAAATGTTTATGTCAACAGAGGTTAGAGCAGATTCTGGAATAGGTAACGGAGTTACCGCCACATGGTACAGTCTGTTGTTGTGATGTCTGATCATGATCATGTTTCACCCTTTTTGTACGGAGTAGGAGTTTGATTTTCTGGGGAAAAACGTGCTGAAGCCAAGCTTGGATAGTCTGGGCACGGAGATCAAGGAGATGGTGTCAAGATCACCTAAATAGGGGCAGCAATGCCCAAACTCAGAGTGCTGCAAGGAGAGCAAGACACAACTCAATTTACCTAAATAGGGGCAGCAATGCCCAAACTAAGTTACATGAGT
>JBBPUC010000567.1:0-15649 GCA_038094375.1 Tubosaeta aff. heterosetosa
CAAACCCTCGAGGTCTATTGCTCCCGGGAGGGTAATCCCGTCTGCGGACCAACCACCTGACAGAAAATCAAGCGAAAAACAGCACACTGCGGAACAGTGTCACCTCCATGAGCAAGGAAGTAATTTGCTTGAGCAGCGCCCGAGGAGGCAGCTGGGCGCGCAAAATGATAGGCCCCTCGAATGAGACCAACACGTGTAGCACCGGTGTATTGCGAATTGAAGGCGGGAGAGATATAGCCTGAAATAAAGCGCAGTTGAGTATGTGGATAAGAGAAGGTAAATTGAGCAGCCGAACTAGTGCTTTCAGTAGCCTTGATATATGCAAACTTGATACCACTCTTGGCAACGCTGGTCCAATCAACGTGGGGTTGCCAGCCAGAGACATCAATGCCCAAAGGGCCGGAAGGTGTTTGAACAGAAGCTAAAGCTAAAGCGAGTGAAGTGAGAATCTTCATTGCGAAGGGGTCTGCGAGGGCGCTGAGGAAAGCGAATAGGCGGCTTTACTCAGGCATTAATGGACTTACCATCCTCGTGGTAAGTGTGCTTAGATATCGTGTTCCATGTGGAATGGGCCTAAGTAAAATGAAACTTAAGCCAAACTGACAGTAGTAATGCGCCTATGGGCCTTCACCAGCGGTCTTGGCCAGGTTTGAAAGACGCAACGAAACCTATCCCGCACGAAGAACGCAAAGTGCACTCAGCCGCAGTTGAAGTGTCACCGCTGTATCAGTTAACGTTGGACTGCCACTGCCAAGCTCTGAACTTTCAACGCCGGGCACTAAGTTACGAGACAACAAAATCTCAGTTTGCATTACGATTCATGCATTTTACAATGCTACCGAGTTGCAAGGCCATCAGGCAAATGATTGGAAGGGAGTGACGTTATGAATGTGGTAGCGATCAATAAACCATACTTGGTGGTACAAAATAATCATACTGGCCACGTTCGCTTCTGACGAGGCGTCTGGTGCGTCCCGTGTGACACCCTAGCAAAAGGCTTCTTCGCTTTAGTTGAGGGTAGGGCAGACCATGAAGATTCTAAACGCATCATTTGATGGCCCAAGCTCACGAGGGCTTTTCGAACTTGCTGAACTAGATTAGCAAGTGGCACTCTGTAGATGGCTAATTCGGGTGTCACAAGATATGTCCAGTCTGCATATATACATCAGGCACGGCATGCATCAGCGACGGTAAGAAGTGACCTTGCAACACAAAGTGCTCTGACTCCGAAAGAGGACGATAGACTAGATCGAGAAGAGGATGCTGGGGTCTATGGTTGACGCATAAACGAGAAGTATCTGACTGGCCAATTATGTGCCGTTCCACAGCATCTGCACTGCGCCCAATGACAAGGCCAATAGCTGTGGACACCTTGGATCGGAGCCTCCTGCGGATCACCGCCGACTTGCTCGTCGCCTTTTTAGAGGTGTGAAAGAGGAGACTGATGTTGCGCTTTCCAGCCCGTGCAAAAGCAGCGACGCGGGCATCCGCAATCTGTCGCGCGACAAGGGACTTGACGTGCCTTATTCTGTCAATATTATCTCGCCGCCTGAGGCCCTCCTTTGGATGAAAAGCGGCATTCGCCCGACGGTTGTTGTTAGTGTCGATGCGACATTGTGTATTGCAGAGGGTGCGGAGGTTTGACCACCATCTGTGCGGTGTGTGGGGTTTTGAGCGTGCACGTACGAGGGCGGTAGCGAGAACGGGATTGATGGGAACGTGGTCGGAGGGTTCGTGGAGTATGGCATTAGGAAATGCGCGTATGGTGAAATGAGGCGAGACAAACAAGGGCAGCTTGGACAAGGCAAGTCTAGCTGCGGGATGAGTTGGATCTATGAAATTCCTTCGGTCGAGAAAGTAAGGATTGACATGTCCTGGCGTCGTATAGCGAACCTACACGAAATAGAATGAGAAGGTCGGATACGAGAAAGAAACGAAACAGACGTTGATGCGCTTGAGCGGTCGAGACAATCGAGACAGTCGGAGCATAAAACCGCTTTTGGAAATAAAGGTTGGGTGGACTTGCTTTGAAGTTATCACCGAACGGGAGAGGATTTTGGAAAAATCAGACGATGCATTCGATTACTCTGCTATGAACGATTGAAACGAGCTACAAAAGTAATATCCAACTTTCAACCAACCGCTTCAGCACATCAGGCGATATCATCTACGGGACTACGGTTCAAACAACCGGAAAGTATTTCTTACCACGACGCGATGGTAGGTGCCTCCAATGACATCACGCTTCATCTTCGATCCCTTCCCTCCAGAACTGCCCGATAACAGAGTTAACCCAGCGGAGCTGACCTGGCCGGACAAGGTTGTTGGAGTCGTCTCTGAAAACGAGCTTGTAACCCGGCTTTGTCTTCACGAAGAGCGCGTAGGACGATCCACCAAAACGAAACGTGCCGAGTTCGTCTCCGACTTTGACGTGAACGGGTTTACCCTCGTTCCCCTTGTCGTAGGTTGTGTCACAAGTAGACACCTCTACCATTCCGATCGCAACAAACGCAGCCAGCTGGATAGGGGAGTCGGGATCAGTCGGTGTGATGATGCACACAGCACGGGTAGCAACGGCACTGAGCCATGGCTGGGAACGTATTATGGCACCGTGAGGATCACCCGGTGATAGTGCGGGATCGTTAGGAGTGGCGCCATCGTCGAGAAGAGCAGCGTAGTAGGTCCCTTCAATTTTTTCATGGATCACCTCGCCTTCGATCGGGCAGTGCCAGCGATGATAGTATGTTGCACGGAGGAATCCTTGGTAAGCGGAGCTGCCTTCGAGCAGGGGTGCATATTTGTCTGCCAAGGTCCCATTTTTCCCACCAAGGATATCGTAGAGAGAGTAATTCTGGCCCTTGAGCCAGAATGTGTCGTAGCACTGAACTTCCTCGGCGATGCGGAAAACAGTCGACTCGCATGCATTGTAGAGGTAGGAGATGTTGGAATTTTTAGGCGGGTGGGAGATGGGACGCAATTGCTCCATAGGACTCTTGAACCTCCTTGTAAAGAAGGCATCCCACGAGTCGTAACGCGTGGGCAGAGGCGCGGTGTGTTCAAATGTTTCATCAAAGGACATTCCACCAAGGCCATAATCCAGCATCTGCAGACCCTCGGGACTGAACCACTCCTTTGCAAGGGACTTGCTGGATCCAGGTCCTGTGAGCCACGCTGCCCAACGACCTAACAACGTCCCCAGTGCTTTATTGAACCTCGGTTGGGTAAACAAGGCATGAGCCGCAGGGGTGTTGATGATAATACTGAGGACAAGATGGATTGGCGCAGCGACCGGCAGGCCGCTGACAGCACCCTCCTTGTCGGGTGCATAGCGCCCAGGCGCCTTCGTCACGATGCGGTCGAGCAAATACAGAAAATCCTCAAAGTTATTCGTGATCAAGTCACTGTCTGCCCACTAGAAAAAGAAAAAGAAAATCAGTCGTGAGGCTTGTCGACGTATCTACTTTGTGATACCTTGCCATAACAATGTTTGGCTTGATTGACGGCGTCGTTGAAGAGATCTACCTGATTATTGTTGACGGACTCCTTAAATTCCTGGACAAACTCGTGATGCTTTCCGCTGCGATTGAATCGAGCATCAGTGAAGAGCTCTCGAATGACTTCTTCGTTGAGTAGGCTGTACGAGGGTGGCAAAGAATGGTTGACAGAGCGCAGCATTGAGCCGACAGACATCCAGGGGGCTTGAACGGAAACGACGGATGTGATCAGAGGCGATTCTTGGATTTTTATCGCCCACCAGCTGGCTGCACATGGTCCCCTCATGGATCTCCAAAGGGAACGGACATACCTGGACTACTAAATCAGCAAACCGAGATACTCCCATTAGATCAACTGAAATCGCCTCCCTTGAACCAATTTCGATCAATAGGACGGCCCCAGCGCACCGTCCAACACCTCGGGCATATGAGTAGATAACCGGCGCCGTTCTGAGCGCGGGTTTAAAAACGAAATAAACTGCTGTGTACTTTGATGGTCCCATTTTGGCTGTTTTCGAGTGGTTTTCAGGTGTGGTTTCGCACTGCCACGGGCGAAATATAGTAGTGACACAAGCTGATTCGCCTCCCACACGCCTGAAGTTCACAGCATCCGAGAAATGTACAATCCGGCGGCCTGGAGGATTAAGCATCAGGATGGTTAACATCAAAGGGAAGTCCTATTGAGCCGCAGACCCACCATGATCGGAGTGCTAAACGAGGCAATCGGACATCTAAAAATGGAAAGAGAGGTCGCTCCAATACAAGGAGAAAAACTGAGGTCTTGCCAGGGTTCGAACCTGGGTTTTGGGAAGATTCACCTTGGTCAAAATCCCAAGTGATAACCACTACACTACAAAACCACTCGTAGCATTCGTCACAAGCATACTATATATAGGTTGAGTTAAAGGAGCGGGCAATACCAACTGTATACAGTATATCAAGTTATCAATCGCACTCTACCCTCCATCAGTTATCCCCGAGCTGCGACCTTGGGTTTCCAAGCGTTGACTTTGGGCACAGCGGTGTTATATGGTCGGTACGCGCCGCGTGTCCCAGTCAAGTTTTCCACCCATGGCTGTTTTTGACGAAAACACGGGTCAATGAGAAAAGATGATGACGGTCGCACAGGCTCACCGCTTGCCATGACGGGGACGATGTCTTCATCACTTCGTCCTGCGTGGGGGGTAGTTGTCGGATGTGTTGCAGCCACGAATGCCATTCGGGAGGGACCTGCGTCGCGTTGTTGTAGTGCTGTGCAAAATCCACCCATCTATGACGACCTGGTCATGCGAGTGAGCAAGCGGGTAGGCTGACTGCGCTGCACATACCTGGCACCTCGTCCTCGGGATTCGTATTCTCAAAGTAGCGGTTGCCGAACCTGGTCGAACACATAAGTTCATTGCGCGGATGAACAGCGCGAAGACGAACTGGTCGGTTCCAATAAGGGCGCCAGCTTTGGCATCGCCGATGTATTGCATCTGGTGCCACCATTGCTTGATGCCCGTTCTGCGGATGTTTCGAATATACCGAGCGAGCGAGACCATGTTGGAAGATCAAGTCAAGTATTTGTATGTGTTTGAGTAGGTTGTCTAGTCTTATACATCAAAAGATCTCCTATACTGAGCAAGCATCTCTACACTAATCATTTTGAGACCCCACTGGTCAGCGAACGCCCTACAGTCGTCTCGCCGTGCCATGGTGCCCATGTCATCGTCGTTTACAATTTCGCACAAGACACCACCTTCGGGTTGGTTTGTGAGTATACAAAGATCAACAGCACATTCTGTGTGGCCTCTGCGTTCCAACACGCCGCCCTCACGCGCACGCAAGGGAACCATATGGCCTGGTCTGGTGAAATCCGAGGCATTGACCCTGGGGTCGACAAGTTTACGAACCGTCAGGGAGCGGTCATGCGCAGATATCCCTGTTGTAGTGCCTGGTAAACAGTGTCACGTCACGTCCTATGGCGAGAGTGAAGAGGACCGATTACCATGTCTGTAATCGACGGTGATCGTGTAAGCCGTGCGGTGTCGTTCTTGATTGTCCGGGACCATCATCGGGATATCCAACTCCTCGAGGCGCTTTCCCGGCAGGGATACACAAATGTAACCGCTGGGAAATGTGTCAGGTTATTAATCGAATCAAGCACGTAACCGATACCTTGTGTGCTTGATAATCCAAGCCATCGCCTCCGTCGTGCATTTGCTCGCCGACATGATGATATCCCCTTCGTTTTCTCTGCATTCATCGTCCATGACCACAATTGGTTCTCCTCTTGCAAATGCGGCGAGCGCATCCACGACTGGATCAAAGGAGAATTCGGTGCGACACAAAGGCTCTTCCGCACGAACGGGATGCCATGATGGTGTCGAACCGTTGAGTTTGGGGGGGAGCATGAGTCTTTCGTGCGATATCGAGGCAGTATACGAATCAAAGCAGGGATGCAAGCACTATTATATCTCTGCAGAAAATAAATAATTTCAGCGTGTATGTCTAATTACTAAATGAAGGCCTATGAAGTCTCAGCGCACTGGCAAAGGAGATGTCCCCCTGGATTGTCGGGAAAGCATCATCGTATTTTGATAGGCGGGGTTGTTATTGTGGGTCGGCTTCACAACTATCTTTCCATTACCCGTTGAAATCCGAAGCCAATGTACATTTCTTGCTCCTGTGTCAGCGCCTTTTAACTGTTCCTCTCGAGCCAGACGACAGTGAGAGTCAGTCCCGACCTCATTTGCAGTATCAGGCTATGAGAATGGTATCAAGGCGCAGTGTGTGAGTTCGCAACTTACATAAATCAAGGCTGCCGTGTTTCCGGTTGTTTTCGGAAGTCAAACTTCTTTCAACTTGTCGTTCTTTTCTCGGTCGAGTCTCCGCAGACTTTCACTTAGATTTTAGACCTTTAAAATATCTACATGTCGCATTTGGCACCTTCCGGCAAGTGGGATGCACGGTACGCGCATTGAGCCTTCCTGTCTCCATTGGTGCTCATTTTTTTGGGTTCCTTTGCCAGATACCTCGGCCCCGTTCCCCATGATTCTTCCTACTACGCCAAGTGCATGCTCGGTGGTGTTCTCGCGTGTGGTCTCACCCACGCTGGTATTACACCACTGGATGTTGCCAAGTGCAACATGCAGGTCTGTCTTTCAGTTTTACAACCCATGTTTTTTTAAAAGTTGGCGTTGGCAGGTAAACCCAACTAAATACAAGGGTCTCACTTCTGGTCTCGCTACTCTCGTTCGTGAAGAGGGACAGACCGGTATCTGGAAAGGCTTCGGTCCTACCCTCGTCGGCTACTCACTGCAAGGTCTCTTCAAGTATGGTCTCTATGAAGTGTTCAAGGATACCTACATGAACCTCGCCGGCGAGGAGACTTCTACCAAGTACAAGCCTGCTATCTGGCTGGCTGGTTCCGCGTCCGCAGAGATCTTCGCTGATATTGCTCTTTGTCCCTTTGAAATGACAAAAGTCAAGATTCAGACAAGTCCCAGTGGTACGTTCCCGACCAGCTTTGGTGCGGCTCTTCAGGAGATGCGCAAAAACAAAATCGAGACGCGTTACCCCTTCGGTTCTATTGTTCCTCTCTGGTCGCGCCAAGTGGGTAATCGTGGCTTTGGTGGTCTTCCTTGGACTGACAACATCCATCAGATACCCTACACGATGGCCAAATTCTTCTTCTTTGAGAAGATTGTCCAAGTATTCTACACGCATGTCTTCACTGAGCCTAAGGAGACGTACGCAAAGACCACCCAGCTTGGGGTTACCTTTGCTTCCGGTTACCTAGCTGGTGTTGTTTGCGCCATCGTGTCTCACCCGGCTGATTCTGTCGTGTCGCTCATGGGCAAGCCTGCCAACAAGGGAAAGAGCATCGGTCAAATCGCATCTGAAACTGGTGCAGTCGCTCTTTGCACCAAGGGTCTCGGTACCCGTGTGCTCATGATTGGCACTTTGACTGGTGAGTACCGTCACTTGGCTCTTGTAATCAACATTGTCCTGACACGTTGGCCAGGCTTCCAATGGTGGATCTACGATACCTTCAAGGCCACGATGGGTCTTGGCACCACTGGTGGCAAGTAAAACTTGAGACCTTAAGGCCTTACCGTTTACCCATAGCACGTTCTCTTGCCATAATACATTCGTGAGGTAGTGTCCATATCATAGACGTCAATAACCTTGGGTTTCCCTGTGCAACCATAAATTGGCATATACGGCATCGACATCGAGCTTTGGATCGAGGTAAAGCCCTCATCCGTGGGCGAGCGTAAGACGGACCAGCGAACGATGCGGACACCACACTCTAAATCTGCACTGGCTCGGTCAGCATCCAGTTCGTGAACGGTCACCTCATCCTTGGGCTTTTACCGATCATCATCGACCCTATGCAATTGATGTTCGATTTTCAATTACGTGGACATGTCGGACGAGTGCGTTATAGAGCACTGCTATGGGGTGAGCAATAGTTGAAAGGGTCTTTCGTGGCCGGTGAATCGACCGAGATGACTTACGGGGCATTCCGGATGATCGATGACGAATTACCCGTTGGCTCGGTGTGGAAATCGGAAATTACAGTGATGTATCAGCAGGGGGAAGATAGTGTTCCCGGTGTGCCTTTGGCACGGCCTGGAGATGATCTGAGTATAGTGAAGGCACGTCTTCACCGTTTTGGACAATGAAAGAGAAAGAGGACTCTGGTTTCGCCGAGTCGTAATGATTGTTCCGTTAAACATAGCCCGCAAATTAAATCAAAATAGTTATTTATGCTCGTTATGCGGCGTTGTATCGTAGTGCAGTCCACTTTTAAGGGGAAACCCGAGAACTGTCGGGAGGCGCCGAGCACGAAACGATGTCTGCTTGTGTCGTCCAAACGGTAGAAATATTCTCCACCCCACCAGAAGAGCTTGGGAGGAAGACAAAAAGACCATTAGAAAGTCGAAACTCCAGAATTTATCATGATCTAGTGGCGTAATTTGCATGCTCGAGTGCTTGCCATATTGACTGTTGCGAGTAAAGGTGTGAAGCTTAAGTGAACATGATGAGTGCGGAAGCTCTGTGGCACTCTTTATGATCAATAAGCTGTTCGCACATCGCCTGGTGCGAACCTGGGTGAATGCCTGAGCGCATGAATGAACGGCTTTTTTCGGGTACGACATAATCTACATCTCCGCACGGCCGATCGACTAGTATACGTACCCGAGTATCTTGCCACCAACGTTTTTGCGACGTGCCTCCTCATGGTCCAAGATACCAGATGATGTAGTCTATGAGTCATTAGCATCACGAATGACGGGTGCTGTGGTACACACAAGAATGATGTACCCGAACCCACGGGCAGGAAGGAGCAAGTTGACCCAAGTCTCGATTTGGGTCACCTGAATGTTATAACGAGGCGAGATAACGCCTGTCTTGTTCAGTCGGCCATTCAGCTGAACGACGATCTTTCCGGAGCGGTGGTCGTCAATGATCTCGAATTCACCAATGTATCCTGGGGGAAGGGTAGGATCAGCGGGCTTCGCGTAGAGCCCTGAGGGAACTTGCCGTGCCGCTGCATGACACTCAGGAATTTGACAATAACTTTGGACGAAGGTCGGATGAGAACTTGGCGTTTGCCACGGCGTTCTGCATTGACAATGTTGTTCTATAATGCCATCTAAATCCACCAACAGTCACGCGTTTGACAAACTCACAAGACAGTCGTTCTAAGTGGTGTTGGAGGTTCGTCATGAATTTCGAAAGCGTGGAAGCTCACCAAGACGGAAACGCGGACCATATTGATTGAGGAGAAAGTCTTGAGTTAGACACAAACGATGTGGATGAGGTTGGTGTGTAGAGTTGTGGCTGTGATAAACTGTACAGTTTCACTCAGCCACACTTCGGAAATTTGCGAAGCCAGTCATCATATCACCAACTTCAACGTCCTCGACAGCAACAATCAGCCATCATGGTGCGACCGTACGCGTTTCCCATCCAATATACTCATCGTGTTCCAGGGTCGTGTTCGCACTAAAACGACAAAGAGAGCCTCCCGTGTGCTCATCGAAAAATAGTGAGTAGTCCTGGGGTGCTACCCAAAGTTTACCAACGTCGACCAGTTACCCACGTCTCACACTCGACTTCCATACCAACAAGCGTATCATCGGTGAAGTTGTCCGTGTCTGTTTCTTGAGTTTCCAACACCTTTCTGACTCGGATCCATCCCTAGGCCGTTGTCCCTTCCAAGCGTCTGAAAAACAAGATCGCTGGTTTCACGACCCACCTCATGAAGCGTATCCAGCGTGGCCCCGTTCGGGGTATCTCGTTCAAGCTCCAGGAGGAAGAGCGTGAACGCAAGGACAATTACGTTCCCGACGTTTCTGCACTTGACACGACTACCAGCGGACTCGAACTGGACAATGACACTTCTGTATGTCCCCTTATCTGCGCCCTTGGTTGGTATTAGCTGATAAATGCCTGCATCGATAGGAAATGCTGAAATCACTAAACTTTGACATACCACACAACGTCGTGCAGGTGACCATTGCGCAACCTGAGCGGGCGCCACGTAGGGAAAGACGCAATGTTCCTGGTGCAGCACGGTCATAAAAAGCGTTGATATGTTTCTTGTCTTGTCTACCATGATGCATGCAAATCGAGGTTGTGAATCAGAAGACTGCTTATATTAATCGCCACATCGTCGACCAGTCATTCAGCCAACTCCACATAAAGATGAGATTGGCCCCGGCTGCACTTGATAGCGTCCCATATGCTCGAGAATAACTAACCGGGTAGATACAGGACACAGGATGCTTGAAGGCGTTAGCGCGCAGAGAAATAAGCCTGACGGTGTACGTTTTCCTTTTTCCTGTGCTCGCAACCTTCTTTTTGGACTCAAACCAGTGTCTAATCCAGTGGAACAACGTAATCGCAGCAGGTAACGCAGCAAACCAGTGGAGTTGTGCACAATATGTAAAGTACATCGAGGCTGCCTAGACGTGTTGTCACCTGGCTAACTCACAGCTCCGACTCCGGAACTCTAGACATTGTTCTGTCTACGACTGGGCATGCCGTGGCACCAGGAATCAAGGACAGAACCTATCTGTGACGACCCCGAGAGGGATGCGGCAGACCCGCCCCCTGCTTATGATGCCTTGTCGATCCACCGATCCAACAGCCACCTAATTTCAAGTCCATCTGCATTCCTTGGACATGTTGAAGGGCCCAGCGGGGCCTCGCCTCGCTTGGATTCCGTAAATCGGGAATCTTCTGCCTTGGATGTCAACAAATCATTACCATCACCACCTTCCTCCTCCCTTGATGACACCGCACCCTCTTCAAGGAACACCGGGCTCGTGCTCGCCAAAAGTTCTCGTCCCCGTCCCCGTAAAAACACTTCTTGGCTTTCGCTCCTTCCCTTTTCATCGTCCTTCTCTGCCAGAAGAGTTCGTCAATCCGTTCTATCGATCGTGAGCGACCTTGCAGTTCCACCGTCGCGCATAAACAAGAGGGAACAGAACAATGTGCAAGAGACATTCGCTTCCCTAGCGGAAACGTGTGCCGAACATAAACTTTCGTTATCCACCATACTCCAAGAAATGTCTATCGTGGACCACACTCCGATGTATTGGGCTGTCGTCAACTATCGCGAGGAGTTGCTTGTGACCTTGTTAGTTCACTCTCAACCATTGACTATGCAAACCATATCAGACATTCGACGTGCATGTCTCATGAGCTCGAATCAGGCTCTGTTCCATGCCCTTCGGGTGTGTCAGCCTCCATTTCATGTGACGGATGGTATTCGTGTTCCATCCTTGTGGGCCGGTATGTACATTTACTCGTCGGCCTTTCAAATACCATGGTAACACTTTGTTAGCCTCTAATAACCTGCTTCTGGGCAGTCGCCCCATGGATAAGATATGTGTACAGCGGTCAAGCGAACAAGGCTTTACCATCTCTTTTGACATTCCTCTCTGGCAAAGGCGATTAAAAGTGATCGGACAAGTTAGTATTGAATTCATTGCATCCGGTGAGCAGGTTTTACATCATTGACGGCGTTGTGTGTTGAGTCGTATATCTGGGACAGGCCGGATGTGGTCTGTTACCTTTTTCTCGGCTGATGCAAAATCCAAAACTGTTCCATCTGACAAAACGAAGCAAGGCAAGAATGCGTGGCATGTCATGGTCACCCTTCTTGAATCGAGTCCACCCACATACTTTGATTCGCAGCTCGTTGTGAACGCCCCACCGCTTTCTAATTCTGATTCGATCAAGGCACCAGGGCTTCGAGGTGCACGATCAACGCTATTTGCGCAGTCGCACAACGGGAGGCACCTGGCCGTCCGTCGAACCTCGACGTACGATTATAGTCATAACGGGGGATCCCCTAGTGTAGATGGATATTCCTCCTTGTCCTTGCGACACCCCCCACCACCGCGCCATCCGACGCAAGGTTCGCTAGGGGCCTCATCCTCACTGTCGAGCGTTCTGGGACCGCCCTCGATATCCATCCGCCTTGGGTGCGGAAACCGTAAACTAAGTCGCAGAGTCAAATCGGGAGAGACTCCAGGTGCGCAACTGAACCCCGCGGACATTCCTGCAGTGCTGAAAAACTCAATGTAGAACACTCCGTAAAATTGACGACGACGCCTGACACATGGTCGGATCATGGCGTAGGATACACAAACGCAGCCACGTCGCCTCTCGGAGAAGGGGGCCTCGCGTCACAATTGATACACGAGTGAGTCGCTGCCACATATTATTACGCGCCGTTTCTCAATGCCAACAGTCATTCGCGATACTTATCTCCTGATGGTACACTAAGAGGGCAGTTAGATGCGAGATTCATCAAGTCCGAGTCATCCAAGGACTGTGTAATTTGCTAGCCAGTGGAAATAATTATAGAGGCTGCGTGCTTTTGACGAAGACAACAGCAGTCCTACTTACGTTTTGATGTACTATGTAGGAGACGGCTTGAACATTTGACTACAGTAGCCAAGCGGTGGCAGTCTGAGGTCCCAGCAAGAAGTTACTTAAGAATGTCGACCGAACCACGTTGCCATACAGCAAACCTATCGCATGAGAATGTCACTCAGCGTGGCAGACCTAGGATCATGGATCTAACGAGGTATACTAGTACTAAACCGCTGTTGACGATACGCTCACATACAACATACTCGCGGATGGGTCAAGCGGTCGATCTCAATCTGAAGTCGATGCGTTGGCGCGTCGACATGGTTGCATCGACGTGGGCATGGTCTGTTAAACCCCGTCGAGCTGTTCGTCTCCGACCTCATACATACAACACTCGCAAGGGTAAGTCTTCTTCACCAATCGCACTCGATACCGTTCTTTAGTAATAATATCAGTCTTCACGCGTCCGGGCCGCTCCCTCCACCACAAACCATCAACCCTGGACACCAACGCCAACATGACGAGTGTCCTTGTCTCGCACCAGATCAACGGCTTGCTCGCCGACTTCCGCATGCTCCTCATCACGGGCACGGCCGACGACCGGTGCACGGGTTTATTTTATTCAAAGAAACTTGAACCTACTGTCACTTCTGCGATCGAAATTACTTTCTAGTCAAACCGTGATTAGTGCGGATATTTTAATGCGTGTACGAACGCCCAGTTTGTTGATCATCAGACGTCGGCGGCTTGCAGAAAAGGCTGTCGAATCGGCTCAAGGTATGGTGCTAGTGTTGACAGGGTGGTCCAAGACGGAATAACTCATCGGAGAGTGTTTGAAACATTTAGTAATGTATTCACACAGCGCACATATACCAAATCTCAACGAAGTACCCAACGACGACATGGTGAGTCCTTCTCTGATAGATCGGCTTACTCGTCGTCAATTGGTGTTCTAACTAGGCTACCTTTATAGACGTACTAAAGCGCCCAATCTTTATAGAGACCATCCTTATCCTGCTCATCATTACGACAGGGGTTTTGGTCGTACTTGGGACCATACTTGCTACCGAGCCTCTGCAGACTGTCTCACAATTCGGATCTCCCTTTGCGGTGTCGCTTGTCTTCCTTTCTTTTGGCTTTGTCTCTACTGCTGTGGAGTCCAAGTTGGTATATGTGTATCACATCGGGTTCCACTTTTGTCTATTGCCTGGCTTTTTTATGGCAAAAGCTATACGTGAGTGAGCATTTTTTTCATGACATCATGGCTTGCACGATCTCACAGCGCGAGATCTTTTGATTCTCAGCGAGTCAACTGCTATCTTTCTGACAACTGGGACTGTATACCACGTAATGACGGGCGGCCTATTCTGGAACATGGCGTCTAAAGCGCCATTAGAGGGTGGCAGGTCAACACTCCTCTGGGTGCTCAGATCGTTTCAGCGGGGTGAACGTGAAGGGGGCATTGGCGCACCCGGCAAGGAACGTGCTCGTCAAGCGCACGAGTTGACCCATTTAGGTTGGTTCAAATTTTTGTTTCTCGACAAGGTGAGCATATCCGCTGTCGCCAATTCTCACCCTTACTTCACCCTTTTAGACGATCAACAACGATCGGATCGCAATTGACGAGGAGAAGGCTCTTCTGGAGAGCGAGGACGACTTGTTGGCTGACTAGTGATAAGAGGATACGCTCCCGAGTTGTGTGAGAAGGTTGTCGCTGCCTGTATCTATATCTTTGCCTAATGTCGTGTTTAGTTTACCAGAATTACTTGTCATTCTATACCAACATGTTAACCACTCGTTGTTGCGTAGGGTATTCCATGCTGAGAATGACGAAAGAAATTGCATATGGGTGTAGCTTTTTTTTTCTGGTCACTGTCGCTGAATTCCACGAAATACAGAGATGAGGTCGTGTACTAAAGACATTGATAGACTCGGGGTGCATCAGCAAAATGTCACCTGACTGTGGGGCTCTGTCACAAGCTGTCACAGGCACACAGGCACCACAGACGAGGACTTTTTCCAGGCATGTCCTTTTCTGCGAAACGTCGCAACAGTGTATTTGCAGAATGAAAAGCCAGATAAAAAGTCGGATCCAGTTGATAGAAAAGTAGATAAAGTAGTTCTGTATGCCTGCTGCACAGCATCATACAGACAGCATCAGACGATGCAGTAGTCGACTCCAGAGCACCCAGACAATTATCAGAACAAGTATTTGATTGTACATATCGCAACATGGTTGAACAAGTAAACGACAAATGTATGACTATAGGGTGTGATGGGTATCATGTGGTGTAGGTTGAACTCACACTTCATCTCTCGTGCCCCAGTCTCGAGAATTTTTTGGCCGTTGCTTAGTAATCGCCAATGAGGGGGCCACTCGCAGTCTCGTCCACATCATCATCTGCACAGGGGGATTAGATATGACCAGATTTGTGCAATTTGGCACTTACCTAGTTCTAGGCCACTCCCCTCGTCATTGGTGTGATAGACATTGTCTTCAGCTTCCATGCTGGAGAGACCAGTTCCGAGTTGGTCATCATCCATCTCATGGTCAGATGATGGGATGATCATGCTACGTATGTCCTGGCTAGCGCTGTCCTCTACTGTGACCTTCGAGTTGCGGGACCGGATGACCTGCAAATATAGATTGCGATATTTACGTGCCGCTGACATAATCCGCTGCATCTTCTTGTCGCTGAGTTTCTGGACCGACACCATATATCGATTGGAGTGTACACCCCAAACGCTCTCGCTAAATTGGTCCTTTGGATTGACTTCATTGCCAGTCTCCCAGCGGGTTAGGGCACGTTCAACCTAGATGATGACACTAGGATTAATGATCTATAACTACCATCCATTGAACTAGTAGGGACTCACTGCAGTTAGTGCAAGGACCAGTGCCCCCCGAGGCTCCATGTTGTCCACCAATTCGTCATAGTTTGGGTTGTCGACAGAGGCAATGGCCTTCAGATGTGCCATTAGCGTGTGCAGGATGAGGGGGTTTTGATACGACTCGGAGAACTGACATTCAAGATGGACATTAGAAATTTCAGATGAGTTGTTGATTATACAGTAAGCACTAAATAATGAAGACTCACCTGATATTGGCCAGAACTAAGCCTCTCGACCTTGCCATACACAAAGATTAGTGTGTTAATAATTCACGCTATAAGCGTTGATTCTACTTACAAGTCACATGACAGTAGTTTATGTAATCTACATCGGCTGTCACTATTTAGTTCGAGCTCAGCATCTGAGTTTGAATAAGACTC
>JBBPUC010000568.1:0-15614 GCA_038094375.1 Tubosaeta aff. heterosetosa
GGGTATTTCCCAGGACTGTCAAAGTATGTCAAAGTAGAATGATCTGAAACATGAACACCTTTCTGCATCATCAATAACCAAGATGATCAAACTGAATCAAAACAGAGGAAGATAAGTATGACAGAGAGACAAAACATAAGAAAACGAGAAATAAATCATGAATAAGATGTCCGATCCGGATACTTCATTGGACTGTACGGACTCTCCAGATACCAACAATCCGAACTGGATTCCACCTGGATTGACACGGATAGACATGGGACATGAAGGAAGGTCTTGAGCGACAGATGACGATATCTAGAATACCTGTAAAACATCTCCTACAAACGTAGAGAGCCTCCATCAGCAAATCGTCCAAATTCTTGCACGACCTGGTGCGCCTCGGAGGAACCCGGCGTTCTGGGATTGCATAGCTAGGCCGTGCAATGTCTAGCAGAACCTCGTACGATCGCACTCGACTTTGTGGTCCACCATGTCCCATAAACCTAGACCTTGCTAGTACTAGCAAGAATAACCCACATCACACAAATTCTAGCAAGCGCTAGCAGTAATGTCGTGTGTCTGTACAAGCGTTAGCAAGCACTAGCGAGAATCTCGTATCTTGTACAAGTTCTAGCATGGATTAGCAAGATACATAACTTTCGTGCCGGATTGTTTCTGTCTGTGCCAGGCACTACGAGGCCTAGCTAGCTCCTTTACAGTTCTTATGTGCGCTAGCAATAGGACGTCTAAAATTACTCGTCATCCTGCCCAGGCATTGTGTCATCCTCAGCATCTGACTCGTCTGTGACCTGATCCAAACCCGTGTACCCAAATTTGTCCATCTCATCCGCAAGTTCCTCCCCAATCATCGGAACGCCTGGGTTGTCATCAGGTTCGTCATCGTCCATGTTCACATCTTCTTCATTCTCACTGCCTTCTTCTTCTGACGTACTTGATTCCTCCATTGGTATTTCACTGCTTGCACTCGACCCTTCGTCATCCTCGCCATGTGGTTCACGATCATACTTGAAGACGAAAGCTTCCTTGTCCAGCTTCTCGCAGTCGTCTAGGAGACATCGTGTAGTGTTCTGAATCGACTTGTGTCCCACTCCTCCCCCTCGGAATCGCATAAATGTGTCTCGGTCGACAAAACTATGTTGTATCTTGTTGGAAGTGATCATGAGAGTAAAGTAAAACTTACATATTTACGAAATACTAATCCCAGTCTTCATCTTTCTCAGACTCCTTACGTGCGATTGATGGAGGTAGTAGATTGGTAGTTCGGCCATAACGAAAACCTGGGATGAGGTGGACAGCTCGAACGACATCGTCTAGATTGACAAATCCAAACGCATCCACTTCATTACTTGGGTAAAACCCAATGCAAGGTAAGCGTTGCACTGCCCAACCAGACTTGACATTTCTATTGCATGCAAACCAACGAACCCAGAGGAAATCGATGCGCTGTGGTGCTGTCGTATTTGGTAGCTCTGGCCCGGTGGAGCGGATGTAACAGTGAAAAATTCCAATGATTCGAGCGTACCAATATGGATGTGGATTCTCAGTGTCCTCGTGTGACTCGTATGAGAGGACCATGATGTCACTACTCGTCCGGAGGTTGAGTAAGTCTTGAGCACGCCGAAGATCATATGTGGTATAATTGATGCGGAGTATTTTATGCCGGTAAATCTGTTTGTTAACAATTAGTAGTTGGTTTCGTTGTGCTGGGGTTGACTCTATGTCATCCCTCTCCAGTAGCCGACAGAGGATGTGGTCTTTCAATTTTGGCAAAAAGTCCTGCAACGAGTATAGTAAGCGGGGTTAATTTACTAAAGGTGTACTCAAAAAGGTACCTTGACCGCCGTGTCATCCTTATTCTGTGCTAGCCACTGGTCCAACTTCCAGTAATGCTTCTTGCTTTGACCCATCTGGTAGTGAACCTCGGGTGGACAGCTCGGTAGTGTCTCTTGATCTTGATCGTCAAGAGGAACAGGTGTGTGTATATCTGTTTTTGAGGCGCTTTTGGTCGCTGAGCGATGTCCCTCCCCAATTTCATGAAGTAATCGTTCTCGTTGCTGATGCTTGGCAATTGCGTGTGCAAAATTTATCTTATTTGTGCGGGAATAGAACCGTTTGACCCGACGATGCTCGAGCTCACCCTATAAAAGCATCTCAGCTTTTGTGTTCGATGGCACATTCGTCACTTACCACTTGTGTAGAGTAGTTGTCTGTCGTACCATACATCTGGATAGCCTGGACATAGTCACCAAGAGAATGAAGCTTGTACGTTGACAAGTTGAAAAGTCGGATCTTGCGTCCTGAGGCAGTCTTGTTATTGGATGTCGACTTCTTTTGCCTACTTTTCTGTCGAGCGCGTGCAGCGGTCTCACGAGGGAGATCATATGTCTGGAACTTGCTACAACAGTCACAGGAAAACTTTCGGAATGCACGTCCCAGCCTTGTTGTACTATTGCCAAAGTGGAAAAGTGTGGTCTCCGTATGCATTTGAAGTTTTCCAAATGCATGCCAAGTTGCAAGTTCGAACACAAGGTCAAGGATAATCGAGTTGTATGGTTCAGGGACCAAGCCATTGATGACGGGTATCATACACTGTAGTGATATCATGAGTTAATTTAGCAGGATCGATAAACATACGGACCAGAAGTATGTCCTCAAAATCTCGTGCCGCAAGCTTTGATAAGTCGGATACGTTTGAGCTGAATTTTCGGATAGTACCTCGGCCGAATGTCGGGACCAATCGAAACCTATCCAGGTTAACAAAGCTCAGTTACATGAGTAAATTGACTTACCGCGCATTGAATTCTTGTATAGTATCTCCTGGGACTTCGTATAGGATACGAATGAGGTGCGTGATTGTTGCCTTCCATACACCCAGCTCAAATTCGTGCATAAAATCTGGCACAAATAATGAATAAAAGTTGAAGCCGAACTGACTGAGCTTTTCAGAGAATGCATTCTGGAAATAGAGAAAAGTGAGCCTGTCATCGCCTGGCATAATTGGTGACATACGCGTGTGGGGACAAGTGACATGGCCCGAATGAGATTCTCAACAGCCGAGCTAACAACGCTACGTCCTGACTCATAGACAAATGTTCTTACAATTTCGATCAGTGATCGACGGTGTTCATCGTCAACATGCCCTCTCTTCTGTCGTACCCAGTGATCAATTTTGGTTCCAAGTTTGTGGATATTGACTTTTGTGACCAAGCAACGTGGACATGGACATCGTCCAAGAAACTTCATACACGCAAGAAGAATTCTTGAGTGGTGTGAGAAAACTTGATCAAGGCATAAAGGGAATTCTCACTTTTCAGGATAGTCAGCAGAGTATGTCAAGAGCCGCAGGAACACCCGACGAAAAATGCCATCAGCAAACTTTATGACTAGCCCAAATTGGTATGCCTCTAGGAACTCGGAGTCGAGTAAGAATGACCAAACGGCTTGCATCAGCTCACGCTTGCAATGCGTCAAGACTGTTGCAGTTGCGCTCGTATTGAAAACTCTCATATAAAATTCTTGTATCTTATCGGATAGCTAGAGTATTGTCATGACAGATTCGCATACTGATAATGTACCAGACTAATTATGCGCACCTTTGGTATATAGGCCAGATGATGCGCAGCAAATGAGCTTGGCTTTGCACGAATGTATTTTGATTGGTTACCGATAAACAAGTAAATTGGCCATAAAGCTGCATTTCCGAAACTTGCGAGATGAGTGGAATCTGACCACAGCATTATTGCAGCGATGACTGTCTCGAGATTACATCCAGGTACTGGATGGGAATTTTTGATGGTCTCGTGTTCCATGAGCATGACATCCGCTGTATATGCCTCAGAGATTACCCGTTCCGGTGGACGACTCTTGTCTGGTTGCCAAAAAACCTTGTATGGAGTGGTATGGAAAGTCTCGGCTGCATGCTCTTCAAAAGCAGACTTCACAACGTCTGTGATCTTGCGGTAATGGAGTCCTTCGACAAGAAATTCTGCAGCATCAGATTCAGGTTTTCCCTGTTTCTCACAGGGGACACGGATTGAAAGAGACGTTGACTGCCAGCCATCGGATTGAAAGGAAGATGGTGATGCATCTGTCGGTATTTTGTCCAGACGTTTGACTTCACGTTGCACATTGAAGTCATGTAGATGATCAGGGTTAAAGTCCTCTGCTAAAATGACGTCGTGGACAAGTGAATTCAGATCCTCCAAGGACTTTTGAGATGCGCGGTAGTACCAGTTAAAAATACGCCATGTACTTGCATTGAAAAAGGGGGTGAAGTAGTCAGTGTGGAGTGCAGAAACAGGTTCGAGAGGTGGTGGATCATCTTCACTCTCAGGTGATTGGAACGTTGGGCCATCGCAGAGACGATCAAGCGAGGTAGTCACCTCAGGGTCATATGTAGGAAATCCACTTGTATATTCACGGAACAGGTCGCTGGTATCAAGTGGAGTACGGAAGGTGGTAGGAGTCGGGTTAATAGATGTGTCTTGGGTGTCTTCAACGTTCATATCAACATCCCAAGAGAAGGGAGCCAGCGGATCTTCAGTGTGAGCCATAGGAGGCTCTTCGTCTATAGGAGCTGCTGGAAGGGGGATAGGCAATGGTGGAGGGCTATCACGGTATCGCTTCGGGGGACGACAGCTGCATGCAGGTAGGCCAGATGGGCGTCGATCAACTTCAAAGTCGAGATCAGCAGGTGCTTCAAACTATATCTGCCCATCAACACCAGGAAGATACACAGATAAATGAACATAACATACTGCAAGGCTTTGAAATGAAGTGAGGCGCTGTGCTCGTAGTGCATCCTGTTCCATCTCTCGTCTCTCTCTTTCTGCATGCTCCTCTGCTTGAAAACGGAGTCTCTCTGTTTCAGCCTGAGCTACATATTCAAGATGCTCTTGACGATGCTTGATCAGTTCTGCGAATCCTGTCTCAGTCATCGTGCAATAGCGTGAGACATGGAGCGATAAGCCACGCTCCCCTTTGACAATCTTTCCACACGAGGGACAAGCCTTTTCAGCCATGAGAAAGAAGCAGAAAATAAGCAGACCAGGTAGGCGTATCTGTAGTCACATTCAATCGTTTGTGCTGTGTTGTACTAGTAGTCACAGGCGATGGGGTACAGGTGTACGGTCGGCATATCCCAATATTTCAAGCTCAGCTTTTGATTATCTCTTATCACAGATCTCGAGTCGGTCTGCAGTTCCCACCATCATCATGGACCATCAAGTGATTGATCCTATCCTTCTAGTTGATCAGACAAAGCGCAAGGGTGACCTCGCAGACCAAGTGTCAGCCATGCCTCAGCAGATCACGAAACCAAAGTGAGCTCTGCTCAGTGCTACCTTTGTCTAGCATACATTAACATGCTCTTCAAGAGCCACAGTAGAGAATATTGACCAGGCGAAATATGAGCTCATTGGACGAAAGCTCACCTGTCTTGGGAATCCCTTTGGATCACCAAGATTGGCACTCAACACCGGACTCAAGGTTGATGGAGGACATGATGCGGAGCTGAAAATGTGACGACAATCTCATATATATGGTGTTTGTTTCTCACCATCATGAGCTTTTACAGGAGTGCGGACGAAATTCAGTCTCAATATAGGTTTTACGAAGCAATTCTTGCTCAAGCACCTATCCTCAAGGATGAGCTTGACTCTGGTATCAACGCAAACGAGATTGTGAAGATATGTGCCTGGGTGAGTAGCATATATGCATACATACAGTACTCAACATGTACAAAGATCACCTCCGAGATGAGCAAACAGCGATCCACTGACCTTGGAGCGGTGAAGCATGCTGGACTGACATATCTTTCAAAAACAGTCGAAGAGCTCAAACCTCCAGTCAACAAGGGAGATAGCAAGAATGATTGCGGGTTTAACCACCCAGTCATTGCATGTCTGCTATGCCCACGTAAGAAGCTCAACACGTTTGACGAGGATCCTGACTTGTATGTTCTCTATCTTTTGTATTCATTTGCTCACCCATTTTTAGAATGATGGATGGACTTAAAGATGGGACAATAAACACGTCAGCAGGAAACTGGCCGACATGTTTCTACATGGAAGATGTGTATGATCCCGATGACAAGCTGAAGGGACTATTCTGCAGTCGCATTGCCTTCAGGGTAATGTCTCATACAAACCTTATGCCGTCCTAATATGTCTATAGTTCTACACGCACTTGTTTATTGGGCCCGCCGCAGCGGCAACCGACACTGTTGTTAGCAAGGCATCAAAGGTATCCAAGAATCGGGCATGGGATCTGACTGAGGTCACCTCAGGAATAATTGCATACATGCATGCTATAGTATGTACCAGTCTGTGTGCTACAATTCTGCTAAACAACTTGCAAGCTTTACTTTACTCTGAGTGACGAAGCACGTTGGGACTCAGAGGTTGGGAAGATGGACCTCAAGGACATGGTGGAACTCATCCTCGAGATGTTTGATGACAAGGATAGCTGGACGCGTGAGACGCTCACATGGTGGAACTCGTATGTCGTCAAGGATTTTGATATGTTGCTAACTCACAATCACTAGCATGGCGTTTCCAAAGGGACATGGCAAACGTCACCAAGACCCAGAGTCTGAGGATGATATGGCTCAGATTCGAGCTCAACGCAAAGGTAAATACAAGAAACGAGCTGAGCCCCTCTCAACTTTCAAGCGTTGTGCCATGGAGGGACGTGAATTCTGGACACCACCAGCCGAGGACACTGAAATGGCACGATCGGAGCCTTCTACATCAAACACATCAACGTCGGAGTCTATCTTCACTGCTGGCCCAAGCAACTATGAAGATTCCGAGCTATCTGACTGCCCATCGGAGGGTGTTCCAGCCAAGGTTGTATCCGGCACAAAAGCTGCTACTCTCACTGTATCGAGCACTGATTTGGGACCACCAACTGCTGTTGCTGTTGAGCCTGTGATGCCTCTCGAGGACCCTACCATTCCTGCTAGTGCTTCAAAGGGCAAGCGAAAGGGCCGTGCAGTAGGACCGACTCCTGCTACGAAGAAAACCCGCCGCAACAAGATTTCCAATGGTTTCTGAACGCGTTTGAGGGTCTTTGGTTTCGAGATGCTGTTGTGTTGTCATGGGTGTCGTGCAATGTGTATGAATACAGCGATTCGTGAATAGAAGCGGATTGAAGATACTAGTCCTAGCGTGATCTAGCAATCAAATGAGATTCTAGCACGGCCTAGCTAGCTGGTATATGCTGGCGATCTATATGCTCCTCTTGCAAGATGTCGCAAGGAATTGTATGGCTAGCATAGACTAGCTAGCTAGTAGATTCGGGAGAACTGTCCGTACTGCTTACAAGACTCTGCAACGAATTGTAGGGCTAGCAGGGCCTTGCTAGGACGCAAAAGTTCCTCAGACGTAGCTAGGAGTGCATCTTTGATACCAGAAATTGTCGCCGCTTGCAACAAAAGCTAGTTCCACACTAGAACTTCAAAATCTTGCTTGTCTAGCTAGTTCTAATAAGCCTACGAAGAGCTAGCTAGGGCTAGCTACATATCAGCCGATTCGCTGATGTCGGGCTCCTACACCGGAACACATGGAATCTCAGATCCATCCAACATATAGAGTCTGCCATCGTTACCACAGATGGCCTTGCCTGTATTGATATACTCCATACAGACCTGACAGGTACACATGAAGCGTTGGGAACCTGTGCAGAACGTACAGACTGCTGATGGACATGTAGACATGTTGGATTCTGCTTTCATAGAGGGTCTGGACGTGTATGTCAGCTGTGGAATAGGCAGAGGTATGTTGGGTACATGAGTTGGTTGGAATATAGGCTAAGGACAAGGTATAGATGATGATGTGGCAGTCGGTGTGGCAGTAGAAGCGAGAGCAGCCAGGAGTGTGGATCCAGAAAGCAGGAATTTGGCAGTGGCGATGACATTTTCAATCAGATATGGATTGTCTGGATGAAGGTCTGGTTCAATGATGGATAACTGATGATAGATCCATTCCTGAAGCAAGGTCGGAAATCCCAGAAGGAAGTACACATCCTGGTCTAGGGGTAATAGCTTCCAGTTATTGATGAGACTGGCAGCTACCTTCTGGAACTTCCAGCTATATTCATCGAGATCGTCCTGGTTATGCATTTGCCTCTTTTGGTAATCATCAACTAGATACTGAAGATCAGCATGGCAATACCGGTCAATACCTCAGCATCCTGGATACAATCGCTTGACAGTGGTGCAAAAGTCATTCCAGTTTGCAGGAACATCAGTAGACTCTGGAAGTGTCTCCCAAACCTTAGCTTCATCTAAATCTGCATACCGGATTGCAGTCTTAATCTTTCTGGCAGCATCGAGGTTACCATGAACCCCTAAAAAGTCGATATCCTCGAGATAGCGAGGAAGCTGGGATGGAGTCTTCCCATCAAAATTTGGAGCGTTGGGAGTGCCACAAAGAGGCATATAGAACTGTTGTTGTGCCATTGGTGCTGTATTTTGGACCAGAGGTATTGGAGGTGACTGTGGAGGGTAAATGGGTAAATAAACATGAAGTACAATCAGATTGAGCAGATAAGAAACTGGATTGAAAGTCAGTAAGAGAAGCAGAATGTGAGAGGACATAAAAGGTAGGTATGATGTTCCAGAAAAGGGAAGAGGAGTAATAAGGGAAGTATCCGGATATCCAGTAGGTTCAAGTAGAAATTGGTTGGAAGGTGAAGAAGAACAGCTATGAGGCTTGGATTGGGCAAATGAAGATTCAAGTGGAGTCAAAGGAGAAAGTGGAACACTATCAATATCAAAGGAATGTGAGATTGTTGTGGAAGAACGAGTAGTAGAGGTTATGAGTCCGCCCGGAATGGACGGTATTCCAGATGGTGTCAAGGCATGACTGATGCAAAAGTGACAAGCTTCGAGCTTGATATGCTGAGATGTTGGTCAGAGCGACCTTCTTGCAGACCAAGGTGAACCCCTCGCGGTGGGCTCCAGTTGTAAAGTAGATGTTAAAGTGTGGAGTGTGAGATAGACTCGTCATAAGGGGTTCGTGGATAGGTTCAGCAATGAGAAGGGGTAGCTCAACAACACTTAGCACAAGGAGAGATCAATCTGATGTAAAACCAGACTGAAACAAATGGTGATGATGAATCCAGTCTTATTGAAACCGGATAGACAATGATAGACAATGAGGATGATGATGAGATTGAAGACAGGATGAATTTGTGAGTAAGAGAGAGATGTATTTGCAATCACAAGGTACAAAGCTTTATAGTCTGGGTATTTCCCAGGACTGTCAAAGTATGTCAAAGTGGAATGATCTGAAACAGGGGACATCTTTCTGCATTATCAATAACCAAGACAATCAAACCAAATCAAAACAGAGGAAGATAAGTATAACATAGAGACGAAATATAAGAAAACGTGAAATAAATCATAAATGAGACGTCCAATCTGGATACTTCATTGGACTGAGCGGACTCTCCAGATACCAACAATCCAAACCAGACTCAACCTAGATCGATACGGATAGACACAGGACACAAAGGAAAGTCTTGAGCAACGAATGACAATACCTAGAATACCTGTAAAATGTCCCCTACAAACGTAGAGAGCCTCAGGCTCCTACAACAGAACTGAAGAAACTCTGTACCTTTGTAGTTCAGTGCAAGCTGAACTTATAGGCAAACCCAAAATTGTTCAGTCATGAGAGAGCTAAGGTCACATTCACGTAGTCATACCTTAAGGGCATCGCCCTTGAATACTTCTAACTGGATCTGCTCGGACATCAGTTCGGAGTGGTCTGTCCACTCTAGATGGATAACTGGGAGTCTTTCCTCTACAAACTCCAGGCTAACTTTGGCCCTCACGATCGCGTCGCTGATGTGGTGTAGGAGCCCAAGGCTCTCTACATTTGTAGGAGATGTTTTACAGGTATCCTAGATATCATCATCCATTGCTCAAGACTTTCCCTCATGTCCTGTGTCTATCTGTGTCGATCCAGGTAGAGTCCGGTTCGGATTGTTGGTATCTGGATAGTCCACACAGTCCAATGAAACATCTGGATCGGACGTCTTATTCATGATTTATTTCTCATTTTCTTATGTTTCGCCTCTCTGTCATACTTATCTCCCTCTGTTTTGATTCAGTTTGATCATCTTGATTATTGATGATGCAGAAAGGTGTTCCTGTTTCAGATTATTCTACTTTGACATACTTTGACAGTCCTGGGAAATACCCAGACTATAAAGCCTTGTACCTTGTGATTGCAAA
This sequence comes from Tubosaeta aff. heterosetosa, assembly GCA_038094375.1. Taxonomy (NCBI): domain Eukaryota; kingdom Fungi; phylum Basidiomycota; class Agaricomycetes; order Boletales; family Boletaceae; genus Tubosaeta; species Tubosaeta aff. heterosetosa. The sequence continues at coordinate 10,247 of JBBPUC010000568.1, forward strand.
TCTATCTATCTCTTGATCTCTCTCTTACTTGAAAAATTTGTCTGGTCTTTGATCTCATCGTCGTCCTCACTGCCTGCCTTTGTCTATCTGGTTTTGTTAGACCGGATTCGTTGTCTCTACTCGTTTCAGTCTGGTTTTACATCGGATTGACCTCTCCTTGTGCTGAGTATCGTCGAGCTACCCCTTCACATTGCAGAACCTATCTACAAACCCCTTGGGATGAGTCTATCTCGCACCCCATACACAACACCTACTTTACAGTGGAGGCTCAGCTCGAGCAACTCCACATGAAGGACTCCAACCAGATCTTGAAATATATAGTCCAGTGGAACTGCCTGGCGAGCTAAGTCTGGGAATGGAGTCCCGGTGTGCTCCACTGGAGTTTCTATGTCGGACTCCCCAATCATATCAAGAACAAGTTGTCCCATCTCAGAAAGCCAGGAAATATTCAAGATCTCCGTATCCTTGCATGGCAGATCAACCATCACTACTGGGAGTGCAAGGAAGAGATCTCCTGCGCTAGCTAACAAAGGTTCCGGGTCTAACTCTAGAATAAACAACAAATTGTCCACATCTCTGTCCTCCTCCTCCAACACTAAGAATGATAAGTCCAAGGGTCCTGTAAAGGACTCAAAGGACTCGAAGACCAGAAATAGTTCCAACTCCAGGTCTTCTCCATTGTCCTCCACCAACAAGCCTGACCTCATGTCGAAACTAGGCAAAGACAGCAAGCTCACCACAGCCGAGCAAAAGCGCCATTTAGACAACAAGCTTTGTATGTTCTGCAGCCAGGGTAAACACATGGCCAAAGAATGTCTGAAGTCCACTTTGAGGGCTTCCAAGGCCTGTGCGGCCAAAACCACAACTCCAGAGCCCAAACCAGAGGCCTCTAGCATGGAGGTGAAAAAATAGTCAGCAGCCTTGACAACTCCACACAGATTTGAGGTTGCATTGACTCTGCCCATGCAAAGGAGGTCTGTCTCAATGTGTCCGCTCTTTCAGATCCCAAATCCCTTGTGCTGTCCGTCTCTATTCTCTCTTATGACATTCCAACTCTCTCTGCACTTGTAGACTCCGGATCTTCTGATTGTTTTATAGATACAGCTTTCATTAATGATCATGGACTTTTACCATATTCCATTCCTCCATTACAACTCCAGCTATTTGATGGAACATCCAACTCAACAATCACTCAAGCTATCGACCTCGCTATCTACTTTGAATCTGGTGATATCACTCTGATGACCTTATACATCACTCTACTAGATGGTTCCTGTTCCCTTGTTCTGGAACACAGCTGGCTTGCCTGCTACAATCTGTTGATTGATTGGGTATCAAGCAGTATCACATTCTGTACACTTGAACAGACCATGTCCACGAAACTGAGATCGACTCTGCAGCCTTCGGACTTACCTCCTCTGGCTACCCTGATATCAACCAAACTCCCCCACTACAAGACTCCGCACATCGCACTCATTGGCACACCAGTGTTCATGCTGGCTTGCCACCTCAAGGGCTCCGTGCAATTCAGTCTGCAACTCTGCCCTGAGGAGACCCAACTCCACGCTTCTTCCACAACTCCTGAAGAGGTGGACTTGTCTAGAGTCCCCACAGACTATCATGACTTTGCAGATGTATTCAGCAAGACCAAAGCTTCCAAGCTTGTACCTCATTGTGAACATGATTTATGTATCAATCTCAAAGAAGGCCTTCCCCTCCTCTTGGCACTACCTACTCCCTCTCTGCTTACGAACTTGAGTCACTCTGAACGTTCCTCAATGAACATTTAGCTAATGGGTTTATCCGTCCCTCCTCCTCCACTCACACCGCTCTGGTTCTCTTAGTCCACAAGAAGGATTGTTCACTTCATCTTTGTGTCAACTTCTGAGGACTTAACAAAATCATGAAGAAAGACCACTACCCACTTCCACACATCTCCGATCTCCTAGATGCTCTGAGCTGGGCCAAGATCTACACCAAGATCGATCTCCGTCACACTTATCATTTAGTCTGGACCACCGATGGAGATGAATGGAAGACTTCATTCTGCATGCGCTATGGGTCATACGAATGGCTTGTCATGCTCTTTGGACTTACGAATGCTCCTGCAGCATTCCAGCAGTTCATAAATACCATCTTCACTGACTTGTTAGATGTTTGCATCATCGTTTACCTCAATGGAGACAAATGGAAGACTTCATTCCACATACACTATGGGTTGTACAAATGGCTTGTCATGTCCTTTGGATTTATGAATGCTCCTGTGGCATTCCAGCAGTTTGTAAATACCATCTTTACTGACTTGTTACATGTTTGCATCATCGTTTACCTCGATGACATACTTATCTACTCTACGGATATGTCCTCTCACAAGAAACATGTCTGCGAGGTACTCTGTCATCTCCACAAACACAGACTTTATGTTATGCAAGTCATACTACTCGAGCGGAGCGGACGACACGAACCTAAATCGGGGAGGACACTCACGAAGAAGGTGACTAGAGTTCAGAGGAGTTTACGAGGAGTAGCTCGTAAACGACGCTAGAGGACGAAGAGGTCAACGAGGAGAGACTCGAAGACGTACACGGAGAGACGAAGAGGTCGACGAGGAGTAGCTCGAAGACAAACACAGAGAGTTGACGAGGGTTACTCGACAACGACGCGAAGGTTCAAGGAGTCGACGAGAGGGAGCTCGACGACAACGAAGAGATGCTTGACGACGAAGTCTCAAGCGAGGAGCGACTCAAGCAGAACGAGGTGTATTGCGGAGAATACAGAAGAACAAGAGTAGGGAACTAAAGTACATGACAGCTAGGTATATATAGTGTGGAATCGGATAGATGGAACACTATAGAATATCATGGAATGCGGATAAACTAAGCCGTTGTGAGAGAAACGACTGCGGAGAAGGCTGTCCATATGATACAAGGAATCAAGTAGAAGATAAACGAGGATAGGACGTACTCAAAAGGGAACTTGAAGGAGAAGAGTACTGACCGGTAAGGATAAGCATTAGGCCGATGACGAGAAGAAGATGACGAGATGATGCGAAGGAATCGGCCTAAAGATAAGATCAAGGTGTAATCAAAGATAAGAAATAGAACGCGTTATAGACGTAATACGGAGAACGAGGAAAGAAATTGTAACACTTTATGCCAAACCTGAGAAGTGTGAATTCCACACCGACTCCACCGAGTATCTCAGTTACCAGTTATCTCACCATGTCTGCTAAGAAAGTCAAAGCCATTCAAGACTGGCCTGAGCCTTGGAAAGTCAAGGACACTCAGTCCTTCCTCAGATTTGCCAACTTCTACCCCCACTTCATCCATAACTACTCTGATATTGTCATTTCTTTAACCCGCCTCACACAGAAAGGCACTCCATGGCTCTTCTCCGATGACTGTCGCTCCTCATTTCAACAGTTGAAGGATGCCTTTACATCTGCTTCTATCCTTACTCACTAGGTTCCCGATGCTCTGATCATTGTGGAAACTGATGCCTCCAACTATGCCATTGCCAGAATTTTGTCTATCCATTGTCCGGACAATGAAATCCATTCTATTAGTTTCTACTCCTGGACACTCCACTCCACAGAACTCAACTACAACACACATGATAAGAAATTACTTGCCATCCACGAAGCATTCCACATATGGCAGCACTACCTTGAAGGCTCCACAACTCTGATTGACATCATCACCAATCACAAAAACTTTGAGTACTTTGCCATGAGTAAACTCCTGACCCACCAGCAAGTCTGGTGGTCGGAGTTCCTTTCTCAATTTAATATGATCATTTGTTTCTGTCCCAGACGCCTCAGAGCAAAACCCAATGCCCTCACTAGACGCTGGGATGTCTATCCCAAAGAGGGGGATAGGGACTACACTTGCGTCAATCTGCACAACTTCCGTCCTGTGTTCACTCAGGAGCAGCTCGTGTCATCCCTACGGGCGACCTACCTCACAACTCCAGTACTCTGAGCTAGCTCCATGTTCGATCTAGAATCCCTTCACAATGACATCCTATCCGCTCTACCATCTGATCTGCTTGCTACAATTCACCTCTCCAATTCATCCAATTCTTGTTGGTCCGTAGACTCCGATGGTTTTCTATGTCTAGATAAACACATTTATATTCCTAACTCCAGTGATCTCCACCTCCGTGTACTCCAGTACAAACATGATCACCCAATCTCTGGTCACTTTGGGCAAAACCGCACCCTGGACCTGATCAGGAGAGAGTATACATGGCCAGGAATACGTACATTTGTCAAAGAATATGTTTCCTTCTGTATGGCCTATGCCCATGCCAAGGTACCTAGGCATAAACCATTTAGACTCCTAAAACAACTCCCCATCTCTAAGAAACCCTGGAACTCCATCTCTATGGACTTCATCAAACAACTCCCTACTTCCTCCAGTCACACTATAATCCTAGTTGTCATTGATCACCTCACCAAGCAATGCATATTCATTCCGACCGACGATAAGGTGACATCTCCAGAACTAGCAAAGTTGTTCCTACTCCATATGTTTTCCAAACATGGAGTTCCATCCCACATCACCTCCGATAGAGGCTCTGAATTCGTATCTCACTTCTTCCACTTGCTCAGCAAAGCCCTTGATATCCAACTCCATTACACCTCCAGATATCATCCGGAAAAAGATGGCCAAACCAAACACATGAACCAGACCCTAGAACAGTATTTGTGAATCTACTGCAACTACCAACAGGACAACTAGTCTGAACTCCTGCCCCTCGTAGAGTTCACATATAACAATGCTCTGAATGCGACTACCGGCCTATCTCTGTTCTTTGCTAACAAGGGTTATAATCCGAACATTTCCATTCACCTGGAGAAAAATCTTACCTCCACGTGAGCAAGAGAGTATGCAATCAACCTCAACTCACTCCATCAATATCTCTGTGAGGAGATCGCTGCTGCACAAATACATTATCAAGGTCCTGCTGACGCCAAGTGAACTCTAGCACCGGACTTCCGTGTTGGTGACCAGGTTTTCATGAAAGTGAAGTATTTCCGCTCCACATGTCCTTCTAAGAAGCTTTTGGAGAAGAACCTTGGACCATACCCAATTATTGCTCAACCCGGCACATACTCCTTCACACTCTGCCTCCCCGATGTAGGAGCCTGAGGCTCTCTATGTTTGTAGGAGACGTTTTACAGGTATTCTAGGTATCATCATCCATCGTTCAAGACCTTCCTTTGTGTCCCGTGTCTATCTGTGTCGATCCAGGTGGAATCCGGTATGGATTGTTGATATCCAGAGAGTCCGTACAGTCCAATGAAGTATCCGGATCGGACATCTTATTCATGATTTATTTCTCGTTTTCTTATGTTTTGTCTCTC